>JANAVB010020855.1:0-67878 GCA_029216955.1 Iris pallida | reverse complement strand
TACGTAGCAAACACAACAAAAATGCTATTGAAAGATGGGAGGGAAGAGTAGTAGGTTGTCAAACCCCCATATATCCGATCTCCACTAGGTCGCCTAGACAAATCATAGAGAATTAGAAACGTACAAGTGTGAAATATAAGGAGTACTTATATTCATGTGTACCTGATTTGCATATACTTCTAATCATAAACATGTTTCTATTGTATCTAATCGTTATCTTAAGTCTTCCCAGAATAATGATACACCAAAACTGATTGCCATACATTCTAGAAAACTAAGCTACATCAAATATAATGTAACCTTTTGCCAAATTATAATTTCTTAGTGGAAAGACTTGCTGAAAATGAGCTAGATTCATGACACCATTTTTTTTCTCAAGAACTTAGCTTTGGTTTGGTCCCAGAAACATTAATTTAGTTCTCAAGACTCAGCAGGAAAGTGCAGTGTACTGATAGTTTTAATTCTCCAAGTTGCTTTCCTAGTAACTGTAGCAGTCTATCAACGAAAAGCTTTCTAATACTAATCTTGACATAGTAATGGATATCAGTGACAGAAATTTGATACAGTTTGGCATGTTTTCGAATACTCCCTTGAATTGCATCTGTAGTAGAACTTGCAGATCAAGTAGCACTTTGGCATGTGTTTGAATACTTGGTACAGTTGGTATGTGTTTGATACAGTTTGGCATGTGTTTGAATACTCCTTTGGATTGCATATGTAGTAGCACCTGTAGATCAAGAGCTATATAGCCCTCTACAAAACCAATTAATTGACGTTTAATTTTCTTTGTCATATACATACATATATTTGTGGGCAACTACTTCCATACCTGCAAGTAGTTTCCTGGATTACATCTACTATAGTAGCACCTGCCGTTCATATAATTAAGGCACTACTTGACCTTTCATAGATGGTTAAGATTCGACACAAGTATAAAACACATACACCATACACCACTAGAATTAGATACATATGTTCATAACTGAAAGAAATATTTTGGTCATATTCCACTACAAATAAGTAGTAGTTAAAGATTATTGCAGTATGTTATTATGGCAGTTGTATATGCAGGAGTTATAACATCACTTTGGAATTATAACATGGAATTATAACATGAGTTGGATATATACTGTTAGGGACGAAGCGCGAAAAATGTTCCTCCACACCAGAGAGTTCTGCGAGAGAACCGAGGAAAAGCACACAAACCAAAAATGCCAAATACAAATCGGAGACGGAGAGATTTTTACGTGGAAAATCTAGATAAAAAAAAACCACGGGACGATCGGAGTCCAACCCTGAAGAGCCTCTACTAATGGAATAAAGAGAATACACCCTCTACAAGCCCATCCTGTTCCAAACGGATCATGACAACTCACTTGAAAGAAGAAAAATTGATTATAGACTCCGAAGAACAAGAGATGTCAAAAAATTATTTTAAGCAATATTTTTCTTACAAAAGTCTTCAATTCTTTTTTTTTCTTTCAAAATTATAAACACTTTTGCTTCCTTTTTGAGATATTTTTAAGGTGAGGAAATACCTAAAATTATAGCCTCAAACCCACAACTAATTGAGGTATTCTATTACAGATAGGAATACTCAATCTAAACCATTGATATATTCCTATTATATATAGGAATACCCAATCCAACTCCATTGAGATATTCCTACATATATAAATATACAATCCAAATTCATTAGAATATTCTATTATAATAGAAATATCCAATCCGACTTCAGGGTATTTTTTACATAGGTTGGGAACCCCATCCACTACAACAAATCTTTCCTTCACAACTATGTGGAGGGGGTCGTTATCCCAACGATCCTTCTGCAATACTTGAACTTCCCCTAGAAGAACTATTGTGAACATGTTTGCTTCGTTGTCATTTGTATGATTTTCTCAAGCTCGCGTCCTTCTTTCCAACCACATCCCGTATCCAATGATACCGAGAGCGATTATGAAATGTCTAGTTATTCACAAGGTGAATGACACTGGCTATCGCGAAGCAAAGTATAATGCTATTGCTTTAGCCGTACTTCTTGTAGCAGCTTCTTCATACATAGCAACTCTTTGCAAGCCTATGTTACCGCAATGTACTTTGCCGTTGTCGTCGACAAGGTAACATATTTCTGCAACCGAGACTGCCATGATACCGCTCCACCAGCAAACATCATCACATAGTCCGAAGTCGATCGCCTCGTGTCAACATCTTTAGCCATATTAGCGTCAGTATACCCGACCAACTTCGGCTCGTCACCACCAAAGAAAAGTCTCAAATCGGCAGTGCCCTGAAGGTACCGTAGAATCCAATTGACCGCACTCCAATGTACCCTTCCAGAATTAAAAAATACTTGCTAACTGTGTCAACTGCATGAGCGATGTCTGTCCTCCTACACACCATAACATTATGAAATTTTTCACAGCTGAAGCGTATGGAATCCGCTCCATATCTTCATTTTCGTTCTCAATAGATGGATACTGCTCATCAGTAAACTTGTGAGCTGCAAGGGGGTTACTCACTTTCTTCAATCCGTCCATCCTGAAATGCTAAAGTACCTGGTAAATGTACTTGTTTGGGGACAAGTGTAGCAACTTGGACTCGCTCTCTCGGCTAATCTCCTTTCCAAGAATAGTGTTTGTTCTGCCCAAATCCTTCATAGAGAAGGTCGTGTCCAGTTGGCGCTTCAACATCACTATCCTAGTGGTATTCCAACCCATTAGTAGCATACCATCAACATAGAGCAGTAAAATGATAAAATCATCCTCGTCAAAGTACCTCACAAATACACAGTGGTTTGACGTCATTCGCGCATAACCATGCTCTCCCATAAACGAATAAGTAAATATGAAGTATTTAATTATTTTGTACAAAAGTTTTATTACAAGTTTTTAGTAAATATAGGAAATAAATATTTTGATTTGAAATACTATATTGTAAATGTTTTGTTTTGTTTTTTTATATATAAAAATTGTCATACTAGATTTTAATCAAACTTTATTTTTGTTATAAGGGATATCTTATTTGTTACATAAATAGGTAATAATTTAGAAATAATGTTTTCTTTTATAAATATTATATACTATTTTTTGCATGCGATGTACATGAAATAAAATTTATGTATATTTGAAAAAATATCTGATTTTAGAAAAAAAGTTCTTTTAATTATCTTTTAAATTATAAAATATATTTAAATTATTTTATTTACTTATTTTTAAATATATGATTTAAATTTGAATTGCACTTTTTTGGAACTAGTTTTAAATTAATTTAAATAAATGTGAGATTTATCTAATGGGGGTTTAAACTTTCCTAGTCTTTATCTAACTAGGAGTTCACCACCCTATTTATAGGAGAGCCTAGCATTGTTATTCTCCACAAAAATTTTCCTCCATAAATTTATCCCCACCAACGTCAGCTCATCATGTCGGTGTCCACTTTTCCCGTGTCAGCCGTGACGGCCTCGGATCCGATCCCGGGTATCTTTCCACTATCTCATGACCACAATCCAAATACAATCACCCTCGCCATGTTCGACACCTCGAATACCACCACCCTTTAAACACTCCTGTCATGCAGGACACAATCCAGCTCGTATCGGACACACCCAACAAATATTCTCTAACCCTAACCCTCTGACACCAGCCCGCCCCTAAGTGCTGCTATCTCGGCCATCCTCCACAACATCCTTGTCGTGCCACCCGGTCAGACCTTCCCTACCAACCGGTGATCCCTCATTGACTTTAGCACCAGATCGCAACCCATCGCGCACAGCCAATACCGCGCCCCGCTGCACCTCCCGACCGCGACCACCCATCTTGCCCTGACGACCACCAAGTCACCACCGCTGTCTGATCCCCCAAAACCGCCATCACCACCTGTCCACCGGAGTTAACCTCCACGTCGATGTCCCTCATGCTACTACCACCATCACCCCAAAACAAACAACACACCCAAGCTACCACTTACCTCCGGATTCGCCTTTTTCCAGTGATGTTCGTCGGAACCCTAGACCTAGTCAACTCGAGCCGCAGCACAGAAACCCTCACCTCTGGCCGAATGATGCCTCCGTTCGAGCTTTGGTGAGACCCTTCACCTCTCTTCCCCTCTCTTTCTCCTTCACTGCCAGCGACGACCTCCTTCCACTACCAAATTAACTCGTATTAGCGACGAGATAGCGACGCAAGCTAAAAACATCGCTGATTTTGTTGTATTTAGCGACGTCAGATAAAAACGTCGTTGAACGTCACTATCAGCGACAGTTTGTGACTTGCATTGTTATTTGGAAAGCAAACGTCGTGTGATCGTCGGAGAACGTCGCTATTTTTTTTAGTCAGCGATGTTTAGCGACTCTGCCACTTAAATGTCGCCAGTGTTTAAGTCGACAGCGACGTTCAGCGATGTCATTTGTGGACGTCGCTAAAATATTTAATATAGGGTTCTGGCCGATCGACTTTTCATTTTTTTCACCCAAAATTTTCATCCCCCGCTCTCCCCAAATTTCTCTCCCGCTCCCCCTCTCGTCTCCAGCGACACCTCCCCCCAGCGACCCCCACCCCTCCGGCGACCCCTCTCCCCGGCGGCCCCCTCTTACTGACGCTGCTACAGTCCTCCGCGCCCGTCGACATCCTCTCCGTCGCCGCTCCAGTTCCCCACTACTCCGGCGACCCTGACCCGACCAAGGAAGGTATAAGCCTAACTCTTATCTCCCTTTTCTTGACATGACACAGACACACAAACACACCACACGCTGACACGACACACACACACATTGACACAGACACTTTGACATGTGGACACACACGCTAACCCTAACCCTATTTCCCTATATATATGTGTGTATGTGTGTGGGGGGGGGGAGGGGGTAGTAGAGGATAGGAAGGAAAAGAAGAGCTTGACCATTAGCCCTGTACAAGAGTGGCATTAGTCACTGCTGTACAGTCAGAAAGGAGTGCACTGATGACCAGTACACTAGACAGCAATAGGGTGTGTTATGTGTGTATCCATAGATAGGGAGGATGCTGTGAGTGAATGTAGGAATATACAGATGAGTGTGAGAGTGCAGCTAATCGTTAGATAAATAGATAGGTAGATTGGTTAGATAGATTGGAGAGTAAGTGGTAGAGAAAGGAGCCAGGCTTTGGTCCCTGCATCAGAGATTAGGTACAACAGCAACATGTAGAGTGAAGGGGGCTATGCAGTATTAGAAGAGGAGAAGCAGTAGCTTCATGGCAGGTTAGTAGCAGTCTTGGACTGCTTTGTTTGTAGGAAAGCAAGAGCAACATAAGGTAGGGAGATAGGGGGTTCCTGCGAGGGTCTAGACAGGAAGCCTTGAAGAACAGGAAGTAGTTTTAATAGAAGAAGTAAAAGCATTAACATGACAACAATGGAGGAAAAGCTGCAGGTAAAGTTCAGGTGTTTGATACATGTGGTTACCAAATTGGTATGTGTGGATGTGGGTTTGGGAATACTATTATGGTCACTATATATGCAATTAAATTTGTATCAAGGATGATAGATAAGTTATATTTCTATACTAGGATATATAGGTATTATTTGTGTGGGTAAGCTTGTAGGCTACTGAAAAGGAGTTGTGTATCAGGAACTTGGAGGGTAAGTGCAGGCCGTTGACGGAGTAAAAAGATTTCGATTGGTAGTGGTACAAGAAAGAATCTTTTGACGAAGAATCCTGGCTCGCCCCACCACCAATCCTTTGACGGAGAATCCTCCGTCAAGGATTCTGGTTCGCTCCACCACCAATCGAAAATATTTTACTTCTGATACCGATACCGATACTGTGAACCTTGGTTAATATTAATATTTTCGAACTTCTCTAGGCATTGGTTGAGGTGGATATTATATGATGCGGAATAGGAGGCTGAGAGAGTCGAATGAGAAGCAGGAAGGTATAGGGGGGCCAGAGAGGAGGCCTTCTTGTGAACATGTGGCGACACTCATTTAATACTCATGTGTCTATGCATTCATTCGTAATATACTCGAATAATGTGTATCCATCTTTGCAGAATTATTGTCAAATGGATATGAATTACTATCTGCGATATCGTTTGTGGATGTACAATCGTTATCCTGATGACATGTACGGTGTGTGGGATGAATTTATACAGGGGTAGAGCACTTCCTGTAGTTCGCCAAGGCGTTCCCTCAGTACATGGACCATACCAAAATGTGTCCATGTGTGAGATGTTGTAACATGAAATATCATCCATAAGTGGACGTGACATATCATTTGTACTCGAGAGATTTTATGCCGAATTACTATCAGTGGACATCACACGGAGAACTTGTGCCTTTAACATCGGAGCTGGAGCCTCATTTGCCGTATATGGATGTCCATGACCACGCTGGTTACGACGAAGGGTAGATGAACATGGTTTTTGACACTGCGGGACTTAGTTTCGATCCGGACAATCATGATGCGGCTGAGGAGGCACCGAATGCCGATGCTGCAAAGTTCATGGAGTTGTTAGAGAATGCAAGGACTCATTTGTATCCTGGTTATGAGGATCATTCACCGTTGGAGGTGGTTACAAGACTGCTGAGCATCAAGTTCGATTTTAACATGTCTCAAAAATGCTACAACCGAATCATCGAGTTGATTATAGAGATCTTGCGGAGGGTGCAAAGTTACCTACAAACTTCCATCGGTCTAAGAGGATGGTGAGATCTCTTTGATAGGATACGAGAAAATTGATGCATGTCGCAACGGGTGCATGTTGTACTACAAAGACGATAAGGATAAATATGCGTGCAGATTTTGTGGTGGCTGATCGCTACAAGGCAACAAGTTCAAGTAGGACTCCCAGTGCAAGAAAGCCGACCGATTCGATGCACTACCTGCCTTTGACACCGCGATTGCATAAGTTGTTTATTGTGAAGGAGACTACCGAGAACACGAGTTGGCACAGACAGGAACAGATCGGTGGAGTTTTGGATCATCCATCCGATGGAGAAGCATGGAAGCACTTTGATCGAGAGTATCCAGATTTTGCTTCTGATCTGCATAATATAAGATTGGGGCTATCCTCTGACAGTTTTACCCCGTTCGGACTTTCAGGTTCCCAATATTCGTGTTGGCCAGTGATTGTCACTCCGTAACCTACCGCTGTGGATGTGTACGAAAACTCCTTACATGTTCCTAACCGTTATCATTATGTGTCCGAACAATCCGAAGAGGAATATCGATGTGTACTTACAGCCGTGATGAGATGATTGAATCAGCTGTGGAGAGTAGGTGCCAACACGTATGATATTTTCGGAAAGCAGAACTTTTAGATGAGGCCGTACTAATGTGGACCATCAATAATTTTTCGGCCTATGGAATATTATCTGGATGGAGCACTCATGTTCGTCTCTCATGTTCGTATTGCATGGACCGCACGAAGGCTTTCCGTTTGAAACACGGAGGAAAAGCTTGCTTCTTCGATTGTTATCGACAGTTCCTGCCGAAGGACCATCTGTTTCGGAGGAACATGAATGCTTTTTGAGCCGGCATTGTGGAGAAGGCCAATCCACGCCAAGGTGGACCGGAGACACAATATGGAAGGAGGTCAAATTTTGAAAAGCCTACAAAAGGGTACAAGTGTGATGAATTTGGCCGCACTCATAATTGGACAAAATAAGTATATTCTGGGACTTGCCATATTGGAGCACCAATCTGATCAACATGATCTTGATGTCATGTATATCAAGAAGAAAGTGTTTGACAACATAATTAATACTGTGATGGACGTAATAGAAAAGACGAAAGACAATCCCAAGGCCAGGTTGGACTTGGAAGATATATGCAGACGTCATGCGTTGCATTTGATAAAGGAAGGCACAGCCTAAGGCAATTTTCTTTCTAGATTGGGAGGATAAAGGGAGACTTTGTATGGATTCAGGGCCTAAAATTTCATGATGGATATGTGTCGAATTTAAGAAGATGCGTCTACCCGAAGGAGAACAAACTAACGGATATGAAGAGCCACCACTGTCACGTATTTACAAACTTCTGCTCAATGTATTTCAAGCCACATGTTGCTACTAATAGAAAAAGAGCTCCGAGAAACGACGATGGATATCTTGAATCTAATGATGCAATACTGAAAGTCTTCAATGCTTTCGGAAAGCCTTCGGGAAAAATGAAGAAAATATATTTGAATGATGAGGAACTAAGGGCTACTCAGTTATATATATTACTCAACTGCGACGAGGATGAAGTGTAGAAACTCGAAGGATAAGTAACTAATACGTCCAAATTTATGTCATCTATGCATGTAATAGTATTCAATATTACTATTACATTAATTGGCAATGTGTTGTTATTTTCAGCATATTTAATGATGGGGTGAGGTCGAGTAGACAGTACATAACGGATGAAGAACTAAAACAGGAAATAAGACGTCATTTTCCTTCATGGTTGAGTGCATATGTAAGATGCTCATTTATTAGTTTTTGTATATGCACTTTACACAGTAATTAATGGAACGCTGAATTTAATTTCTTTTCTTGTGGTATTTAGGTCGATCGTTCGGACGCAACACAAAAGAATGAGACTATTAGAATTCTAGCCAAGGGACTAATTTATTCCGTCAAAATCTGGCCAAGCTATTATGTGAATTGGTTTAGGTTCATGCCAACAAATGCTCCGATCAGAGAGAACTTTCCAGATCTTGATTCGACCAAAAGTAGTTTTTTGTGTATCAGATCTACAAACTACAAAGATGTCGATCCGGGCAATAATTTTTATGGCGTCTTACGGGAGATTGTGGAGTTGACATATAACTACAGCATAGAGCTGGCCAAGATCGTGTTGTTCAAGTGTGATTGGTTCGATCCTATCCAAGATCAAGGTTGAAAAATTGACAAGCATAGTCTTGTGGAACAACTAGGTTGGACTGGTGGACAGTATGCAAGACTAAAGCCAGAAAACCTGTGATGTTGACGAAATATCTTATCAGGAGGACGAGCTACCCATCGTAACAAATACAGTTGACGTGGACACAACGGAAGTTCCACATTACACGTCTAATCGTATAAAAGAGGTAGAAGTATTCGAAGAGGAAAATGAAGTAGATGAAAGCAAAGATAGGGAGAAGAGGAAGATGAGGACGCGGAGAACGAAGAAGATGAATTTTCAGAAGATGATTGAAAAATAAAATAAAATGTAAAATATGATCTTCATGTAACAATTATTTAGACTTGTGAAATGTACTGTCATTTTGTTTAATCCCTAATTATTCTCTATGCTTACATCAATCTTACCAGATGACACCCATGATCCGAGTACGTCGATTGAGAGATGCACAGATTGCTGCTAAGGAGGTAGTGATACCTTCTGCTGCTGAGAAGGTGATACCTAAAGCAGAGATCGAGGTTAAGGAAGAAGTGCTTCCTTCTACTATTAAGGAGGAAGTGATTTCTAAAGCCGAGATCACTGTGAAGGAGGAGGTGGCACCAGAAGGCAGTTACACCGAGAGTTCCAATCATCTAGTTCCTATAGATATTTATCTTACTGGCGTCGATGAGTCTTATGCGCGCTGGCTGAGGGAGTTCTTGTCACGCCCCAGAACCAGAATACTGGAGAGCGGGGGACAGACACAGCCAGCTACGTACATTGAAGTGAATCCTACCTCGCAATACGGTCACGGCTGTCTAGATGCATAAGGGTTTACTACAAGCCATTTCTCTTAGGGTCAAGAACAAGCCTAGTGTCTCAATTTCAAGCAAGCAAGTAAATGTAACAAGATGGTAGATCATCAGACATACAAAGTAAGGCGTCCCAAATTTTACATATTCAGATGATCATGAAGGTAGTTATACAAAATACGAAGACTAGCAAGAGTTTAAGTCATACATGATCAACCCTAGGATCTGTCAATCATGTTACAGCCATTAGGCAGACAGGAATATAAATTCAACATGAGCTAACACTTGCTTGGCGGCTAAACGCCTCAAAAGAATAATTTACAATAGAGTAGGAGAGCAAAATAAAACCCACTCGTTGTCAGGGTTGTGTCTAGTGTGCACCATCTGGCTGGAAGGCTGGAAGATCCTCGGGTGCTACTCCGAAATCTGGCCATACAAAACCAGCTGGGTCAGACCCCAGAAAGAGCAAGTGTCACAAGGGAGGCTTCACTTAAGAACTAAAACCAGCATATTAGCACAAAAGACATAATTGATAAATAAAGACAAGAGTTAGAGAAAACAAGGTGATAAACGATAAGACAACTAAGGGACTATTCCGGTAGCCAAGTTACAACCCGTAAACCAAACAAGGACCGAGGTTGTAACCCTTCACATGAATAGAGCTTAGTCTCCAACCAATTATCGACAAGATTAAAGCATAACAGTAATGTACAGAAATAACCATGTAGAGGTCTTGCCTAGGCAAGACTAGACGGGACTCCATCCATCAATCGCGGCCAAGCAATGAGTACGGCTTGATACTTTAACTAACTAGGGTTATCACAAGCTTAGTTACTAACAAGATGCATCGAGATGTTCCAACAGCCACAAGCTCTGCAGACTTAATCCAGGTTATCCGGTCACAAGTTGAGAGAGTTGGATTAGGTGACTTGGGGGTGCAACACATGACAGTGTGCTGGAAATGTGCCATACTCGACGACAGGCTACAAGTCCAATTAGAGCGCCCAGATAACGGGACTGCCTGTAGCTGGAAAATCTCTTCATGAACTACATGATCAATCTAGTCTTTATCCTAGTCAGATTCAGTATGAATCCCTGATCGTGGTAACCAGGAATTCATGTCCTAGACATGATGCAAGACGAGACATGTAGCTTATATAACACAAACACCCACGGTGTCAAGATATGAGTTACTTAGCAAGTCAAGATAGCCGTCACAACAGCATATCAAGATTATCATATTGGGTTTACTTATCAAGAGTGCGCCACGACGGGCCACTATCATGTCATGTTACTTGTTACTTGTTACTGGCTAAGAGTGCGCCTTAACAGGCCATTATCGTGTTCTATCCTTACGATATCATGAATGAGAGAAACTTGCATAAAATAGCTAATAACATATTCTTGAAGCCAAGAAAAAGATCTACCACTTTCATGTTGGAAGTTGGGAGAAATTTGGCAACAATTCAGCCAAATAGGACTTAAAATAGCCAAAAACAACCAAAATAGGCACTATACGGCACTATTCAGCACTATAGGGCACTATACGGCACTCCCATATACGGCTTGGGCACTATGTGGTACTACCATAAGCGGCTCGGACACTATACGGCACTATGCAGCACTCCTATATGCGGCTCGGGCACTATGTGGCACTCCCATATGCGGCTCAGGCACTATGCAACACTATGTGGCACTCCCATATGCGGTTCGGGCACTATACGGCACTATAACGGTACTCCAATATGCAGCTCGGACACGATGCGGTACTATGCGGCACTCCCATATCCGGCTCGAACACTATGCGACACTCCCATATGCGGCTCAGACACTATACGGCACTATGCCGCACTATGCGATACTCCCATATACGGCTCGGGCACTATGCGGCACTCCCATATGCGGCTCGGATACTATGCAGCACTATGCGGCATTATGCGGCATTATTCATTCCATGCGGCTACGGCACTATTCATACCATGCGGCTGTGGCACTATTCATGCCATACGACTGCGGCACTATTCATGCGGCTGCGGCACTATTCATCGTCCCTGCCAAATTCAGCACAGATGAACTAGAAAATGCTCAAATCTTATTTTGCCATAACTTTCTCAAAATAAGTCAAATCTAACTTTTCAAAGGCCCATTTTGGATAAAATTGAATCCTCTACAACATAGAACATTCAAAACTTGAAAATAATAAAGTTTAATAGATCAAAAACCAAAAAAACCAAAATAATACAAACTTAGATCTACATGAATCCATCCACCAAAATAAAAAATATCAAGTTCTAAAGTGGCTTAAAATCAATTAAGGAAGATGGAATAATAAAACTTGAGATCCCTCATAAAGCAAGTTGCACTTGCCTAGGACTTGGTAGGTGGGAGGAGTAAATGAAGAAGATGAAGAAATAAATGAAGAAGGAATGAAGAGAGAAAGGGAGAGAAGGAGTTGGGTTATATATCAACCCTCTCCATCTCAAACCAAGCCAAGCAAAGCCAAACCAAGTCAAATAAACCAAATCAAGATTAAACCAAGACTAGGCTAAGCAAAACAAGCCTAACTACGATCCACCTGATAAATGCCAAAAATCTCGTATACGCATACGAAAATACGTATAACGGGAAACGGGAGTGACAACTCTACCCACCTTAAAAGAATTCTGTCCTCGGAATTTAATTAAGAGGCTAGAGATGTCGGATAAAGCTATATTAATCATAAATAAGCTACGACTAGCAGTCAATCAAGCAATCATTCATGTAAGTAAGGAATTAAAAGCATAAGGCATAAGAAAGATATTATACTTATGAGTCAAACAAGTATGGATATTACGAACGAATATCATCCTCACGCTCCCACGTAGACTCACCCAAGTGATGACCCCAAGCAACATGGACTAAACTAATAGTCTTGTTCTTGAGCACCTTCTCTCTTCGGTCCAAAATGGATACGGGTCTTTCCTCATACGAAAGGTTGGTACCAACAATCAATTTCGAATGATCAAGGACATGACTCAGATCCGAAATATACCGTCGCAATTGGGATACATGAAATATATTAGTATCTCACATAAAGACGGTGGAAGAGCGAGACGATAGGACACATCACCTACTCGTTCAAGGATATCGAATGGCCCTATGTACCTAGGACTAAGCTTTCTCCGTACGCGAATCGAATGATGCCACGGGTAGACGAGATCCTAAGGAACACGTGGTTGCCGACAGAAAACTCAAGGGAACGCCGATGAGAATCGGCCCAATGGCGCTGGCGATCTTGGGGAACTCGAAGATGATCTCTGACTTGTCTGACCACCTCGATTATCTGTATAATCATCTCTGGACCAAGCACATATCTCTCGCCGACATCATCCCAAGCTAGAGGTGATCTGCAATTCCTGTCATACAGTGCTTCAAAGGGTGCCATCTGGATATTGGCCTGGAAACTGTTGTTATAGGAGAACTCCACGAGATGCAGGTGATCTTCCCGCGAACCACCGAAGTCGAGTGTACAAGATCGTAACATATTTTCGAGAGTCTGAATTGTGTTCTGACTGACCATCTGTCTGCGGATGATAAGCTGAACTGAACTTGAGACGAGTCCCCAAGCTCTCTTGAAGACTCTGCCAAAAGTACGATGTGAATCTTGAATCTCTGTCTGATACGATACTAACTAGCACTCCATACAATCTGACAATCTGCCTGAGGTACATCTCTGCTAGCTGATCCGTCGACTGACCAATTCTGAAAGGGATAAAATGAGCTACATTGGTGAGCCTGTCAACTATAACCCAGATAGCATCTCTTCCAGCTGGGAATTTAGATAACCTAGTTATAAAATCTATGGTAATATGCTCCCATTTCCATTCTGGCATCGGTAAAGGTTGAAGAAGTCCAGCTGGTCTCTGATGTTCAGCCTTAACTTGTTGACAAATTAAACAACGAGAGACAAACCGGGCTATCTTCCTCTTCATGCCATTCCACCAAAAATGCTAACGGATGTCTCGGTACATCTTCGTACCACCGGGATGAATTGAATACTGAGAACTGTGAGCCTCTGCCATGATCTCCTGTCTGATATCACCACTGGGTACATAAAGACGTCTCCCATGTCGGAGAGTTCCTTCTTCGTGAACATATAACTCTGGTCTCCGTCCTGCTACACATTCTGTCCTAAGCCGCTGAAGCTTAGAATCCGTCGACTGAGCTAACTTAATCCTCTCAACTTCGAGAATACTGCCGCTCCTCTGAGTTGATCAAATAAATCATCTATCCTTGGTAGAGGATATCTGTTCTTGACTGTTACAGAGTTCAAGGTACGATAATCAACACATAATCTTGACGTACCATCCTTCTTTTTCACAAGAAGTATCGGAGCTCCCCAAGGTGATCTACTAGCACGAATGAATCCCTTGGTTCTGAGTTCTTCAATCATCTTATACAAAATCTCTAACTCTGAAGGTGCCATCCTGTAGACTCCTCCCGACACTAGTGCCGTCCCTGGAAGCAAATCAATGGTGAACTCTATCTCTCTCTCTGGGGACATACCTGGAAGCTCTTCGGGTAACACGTCTGGGAACTCTTCAACAACTTTGGGAAACTGAACTGCCACTGCTACTGCCATCCACAATACTGGTGGAGAAGGTTCTACTTCGCCTCTGGAAAATGAAAACTCTGCCTCACCGGGAATACCAAAAATAATCATGCCAATATGGCAGTCTATTCTTGCGTATTGCTCCTTCAACCAATCCATTCCTAGGACCACATCATAATCGGCCATCGGAAATTCTATCAACCTAGCGAGAAACTCTCTACCGCTAACTACGATTTGACACGAGGAAAATACTCTATCTCCCACAAGACCGTTACCAGTAAGTACATTGAGCCTTACTAATAATGACTCGGGCTCCAGTCCTATCCGTGTAGCGAATCGTGCAGACATAAATAAATACGATGCACCTGAATCAAATAATACTGATGCTGGAAAAGAGTTGACGAGAATGGTACCTGCCACCACCTGACCTGAAGCTAACTCTTCCTCCACGGTCAAGGCCATAGCCTGACCTTGCCTTCTTGGTGCTGGTCCCCTCTACTGGTGACCTCTCTGCTGGTTCTGAATCTGAGCTTGGACATTGTCATGCCCCGCTCCCGAAGGAGCGATCGTTCTCGCTAAGGCGTGATGCCGTACGAGCCTAGATTGTGCTCGTGCAAGGCGGGTTCCATAACTGTCGATTACAACGGCTTGCGACGGGGTCGTCGCACAGAAGTGCCAAGCAGAGACATTGAACACGCAGCAGAAATTTTAGAAAAAAACACAAGTCTTTCAAAATATGATCTTTATTGATATTGATACAAAGATTACAACGGGGCGCAAGGCCCTAATTACAAGTCTTTCAGGCTCACTTTGCTCTTAAGTTACAAGTCACTCTGCTCTCTCTCATCTCTCGATACAATAATAGAACCAACGGAAGCTTCGGAAGGCGATGTCTATACATTATGTCCCGTATAAGTCTTGACTCCACGCGGTCGCAAGCTTCGAACCGCCAAGGAACTCCGTGCCTCGACGCATCCAAGCGAGCCCCGCACCACGAGCTTCTACCTGCACCTACACATGAAAACTATGTGGGTGTCAGTACTCAACTGTACTGGTGGAGTGAGCTTCTCGCCTACCCAAACAAAACCAACACGTTAATTTTATTTTGTGCAATACAAGCCCCTTTAGGATTGTCTTTCTAGTCTTGCCTTAGGATCAGTTTTAAGACCGACGCCTTGGCCTACTCTGTGTCGCTAGACCATCCCGTGCTTGCAACATCAATTGTTAATTCATGCCTTGCCTCTAGACCCTCCTCGTGCCAACAACGCTTACCTATCAAGTCGTGTTTGCCTTACGACCATAATCAAAGACACAACTACACGATAGACTCCATTTTTGTGTGACCGTGCTATCATACCGATAACATCCTTATCCTTGCTTCAAGACCTTCTCGTTTGCTTGCAATGTTAACACACCGACTCATACTTGTCTTTCGTGCCAAACTCTGGGACGTAACGACTCGATCGTGCATGAACTTGATTCGTGCTTCAATATCTCTGAGGCAGTGCCTCCTTGCTTAGTCTTGCCTATACTTGTGTTGTGACAACACGGCCGTGCCTCATATTTCGAGGTCGTGCCCAGCAACTAAACGTAACTTCACCCAACTTGCCCTACGGTCCTTCTCGACTTAACTTACAACAGCTCAAGCCTAACTCGTGGAACTCTATGCCAATAACTTAACACTCGACGCCACATCTCGTGCCGAAGCACGCCGCCTTCGTTGTAGCTAAATCTTAGGCCCAGACATTGTGTTCTTTAACTGCATACACATTCAACTCAACTCAGTCCAAAGGCACACACGCGGATTGCCGCCCGTGCCAACACATCTATATGAATGGTCACTGGCATTAACTAGCCATCGTGGATATAGCCTGGCATTCGGGAACCTTACACCGCAGGTGGCGATCCCCGATGCAAGTCTCCGACCTACCGGTTGCCTATTACCTAGCTCGACTATAATTTGTTCTTCCTAGGCCGGATCGGTCCCCGGCCCAAGGTTTCCGATCCGAAGAACCATCGCCCTTGTCGACAAGTTGTCCATGACCGTGCACCTACGCTAACTTCTAGACTTAACGTAACTGCATGGTCTCATCATCATCATTTAGTTCCTTTGCTTTACTTCTTCTACTTTCCATACTTCTTTTGCAGAGCCCAAACCAGGGTTGTCTCGGCGACTGAACCACAATCCCGACATATTTCCTCTCGGCAACTAACCATCGCTTAGATTTAACATTCCTTGAACTCTGGGAACGGCTACTGCATAGCCTTCCCACTTAACTTGAACATAACACATCCCTTAAGTATCGACAGACTGTGGCTAACTTTCCACTGAACCAAACGTGGCTTGTGCCTTAAACCGACTCGTGTTCTACGCAACGCTATCGCCCAAGTCATACTTTATATGACGGGCCTTGGGATCGTGGGACTATTTAACTTGACAACCGCAGAAAGAGCGGGACAGTACTTAGAATGACTTAGGTGGACCGGCATAACTTTGCCTAACTTACTCAAGCCTACAACTTAAACCGAGGGACGAGCAAAGGCTATGCCAAGCCTTGCGCAATAGAAGCGTGCATGCTTTATCGAGCATTTACGCAGGTGACGCCTATGACTTAGGCAAGTTCATAGTTTTGTGTCGAAAACCAACTATACTTCTTCCAAGCCACGGGACGAAGGACCGAGTGTCATTTTCAAAGCACACCGTGCACCAACTCTAAGCCGACCGTTGGACCTTTCCATATTCTAACTCAATTCAACCCGTCGGGATTACTCCTTTTAGCTATGTGGATTCGTCTCTTTTATTATTAAGCCTATTTGTGCAAGTTGAAAACATGCGATTTATTATGTGAAGGCAAAGATGAGGCAAGTTCACCGAAACTACCCCACCTGAGCGAGCGGTCGCCTCGACCGAGCAATGTCTTCACGCAGCCGTTGCAAGGCTAAGTCCGAACGCCGTCGGCGTTTCGATTCCTCCGATTGACTGAGCGGGACGGGGCACTACAGACATACTGTTGACCCTGAAGCGGGAATGGCCTCGGAGACTGGTACTGCTGCTGTACTGGTGCTGGACCCCTAACCGATGGACTGGTTAGGTTTGATGATGACGAACTGGCTCTATTCTGACAGGACCCTATCTTGTGATCCGGTGCCCCACAAGCCAAGCATAATTTCTGTGCTCTGCGATACTCTAATACTACGTGCCCTGGCTTCCCACAATGAGTGCAGCCCATTGCGAAAGACTGCTTCTGCTTATGTTGCTGAGGATACGCCAGCGTCGAGTGCTGAACCGACGAAACTGTGGTCGCCCTTCTAGGAGCTCCAATACTCAAAGCCCTAGCTGCCGGGGCTGGTGCTGAAGACTGGGACATCTGCCCATAAGACCTCTTCCGTCCTCCGCTTCTATCTACAATCCTCTGTGCAGTATACTCATGCATCTTCGCTGCTCGCAAGACGGCATCAAACGTCTGGTGCTCAAACTGCTCCACTGATAAGATAATCTCTAGGTGGAGCCCCTGCTGGAATCGTTGGGCTCAATCCAATTCGGTTGCCACCAAGGTGGGAGTAAACCGACTGAGTCTAGAAAACTCGGCCGCATATCCATCGTCCGTTCTGCCCATCTGCTTAAGATTAGTGAATCTCGTCTGTAGATCATAGAGCTACTACGTCGAAGTACTTGGTCTGGAACTTGTTGCTGAACACCGCCCATGAGACAGGCGTCGGTAATCCAACTGCTAGCATCGCCCACCAGCTGCAGGCTAAGTCTAATAATTGCAGGCACACAACGGCCACCTTCTCATCCTCAGGAATCCTAGCTGCTTCCAGGATAACCTCTGTGTCCTGAAGCCATGTATCAGCAGCAATAGCATCTTCAGTGCCGTCAAAGAAAGGAGGGTTCAGACGCTTGAAGCTGTTGGCCGCGTTGTTCCCTTGGTAACCAACTCTGCCCATGGCATCTCGTACTGTCTGGTACAGGGCATCACCCCGACAATTTTGAGATGCAAGCAGTTCCCTGATGAGACCCACCAGGGTTCCATTGCCGGGCTCTACAGGCTGGACGGGCTGAACTGGTGGCTCTTGACCCCCGGTAGGCATGACTCTGGAGGCTACTCCTGAATGTTGGGCTTGGTCTCCAGGTTGCTACTGGTTCACTGGAGGTGCTTCGCCTTGCTGATCGGCAGGACCAGGAACAATGCCGCTGAAGAAACGACATGGGAAACAATAAGGAAGGACCATGATAAATCGAGGATATAAACATGTGATCAGGTCAAGATTTCAGAAGGATTAGAAGAAACGAGTAGAGATCAAGGGCGAGTGCTGATTGAGACATCTATTCAATGAAACCCTCACACATCTTGATTTACAAGACCTGCATGGGCCACCACTTAAACCGTGTCACGCCCCAGAACCAGAATACTGGAGAGCGGGGGATAGACACAGCCAGCTACGTATATTGAAGTGAATCCTACCTCGCACTACGGTCACGACTGTCTAGATGCATGAGGGTTTACTACAAGCCATTTGCCTCTCAGGGTCAAGAACAAGCCTAGTGTCACAATCTCAAGCAAGCAAGTAAATGTAACAAGATGGTAGATCATCAGACATACAAAGTAAGGTGTCCCAAACATTATATATTCAGATGATCATGAAGCTAGTCATACAAAATGCGAAGACTAGCAAGAGTTTAAGTCATACATAATCAACCCTAGGATCTGTCAATCATGTTACAGCCATTAGGCAGACAGGAATGTAAATTCAAGGCGAGCTAACACTTGCTCGGTGGCTAAATGCCTCAAAAGAATAATTTACAATAGAGTGAAAGAGCAAAATAAAACCCACTCGTTGCCAGGGTTGCGTCTAGTGTGCACCATCTGGCTGGAAGGCTGGAAGATCCTCGGGTGCTACTCCGAAATCTGGCCATACAAAACCAGCTGGGTCAGACTCAAGAAAGAGCAAGTACCACAAGGGAGGCTTCACTTAAGAACTAAAACTAGCATATTAGCACAAAAGATATAATTGTTAAATAAAGACAAGGGTTAGAGAAAACAAGGTGATAAACGATAAGACAACTAAGGGACTATTCCGGTAGTCATGTTACAACCCGTAAACCAAACAAGGACCGGGGTTGTAACCCTTCACCTGAATAGAGCTTAGTCTCCAACCAATTATCGACAAGAGTAAAGCATAACAGTAATGTACAGAAATAACCATGTAGAGGTCTTGCCTAGGCAAGACTAGACGGGACTCCATCCCTCAATCACGGCCAAGCAATCAGTACGGCTTGATACTTTAACTAACTAGGGTTATCACAAGCTTAGTTACTAACAAGATGCATCGATATGTTCCAACAGCCACAAGCCCTGCAGACTTAATCCAGGTTATTCGTTCACAAGTTGAGAGAGTTGCATTAGTTGACTTGGGGGTGCAACACATGACAGTGTTCTGGAAATGTGCCCTACTCGACGGCAGGCTACAAGTCCAATTAGAGCGCCCAGATAATGGGACTACCTGTACCTAAAAAATCTTTTCATGAACTATATGATCAATCTAGTCTTTATCCTAGTCATATTGAGTATGAATCCCTGACCGTGGTAACCAGAAATTTATGTCCTAGACATGATGCAAGACGAGACATGTAGCTTATACAAGCACAAACACCTACGGTGTCAAGACAAGAGTTACTTAGCAAGTCAAGATAGCCGTCACAATAGCATATCAAGATTATCATGTTGGGTTTACTTATCAAGAGTGTGCCACGACGGGCCACTATCATGTCATATTACTTGTTACTTGTTACTGGCTAAGAGTGCGCCTTAACAGGCCATTATCGTGTTCTATTCTTACATTATCATAAATGAGAAAAACTTGCATAAAATAGCTAATAACATATTCTTGAAGCCAAGGAAAAGATATACCACTTTCATGTTGGAAGTTGGGAGAAATTTTGGCCACAATTTAGCCAAATAGGACTTAAAATAGTAAAAAAACAGCCAAAATAAGTACTATACGGCACTCCCATATGCGGTTCGGACACTATGCGGCACTATACGGCACCCCTATATGTGGCTCGGGCACTATGTGATACTCCCATATGTGGCTCGGACACTATACGGCACTATGCAGCACTCCTATATGCGGCTTGGGCACTATGCGGCACTCCCATATGCGGCTCGGACACTATACGGTACTATGCGGCACTCCCATATATGGCTCGGATACTATACGGCACTCCCATATACGGCTCGGACACTATGCGGCACTATGCGGCACTCCCATATACGGCTCGGACACTATGCGGCACTCCCATATGCGACTCAGGCACTATACGGCACTATTTATTCCATGCGGCTGCAGCACTATTCATGCCATACGGTTGTGGTACTATTCATGCCATGCAGCTGCGGTACTATTCATGCCATGCGGCTACGGCACTATTCATCGTCCCTGTCAAATTCAGCACAGATGAACTAAAAAATGCTCAAATCTTATTTTGGCCATAACTTCCTCAAAACAAGTCGAAATCTAACTTTTCAAAGGTCCATTTTGGGTAAAATTGAATCCTCTACAACATAGAACATTCAAAACTTGGAAATAATAAAGTTTAATAGATCAAAATCCAAGAAAATCGAAAATAATACAAACTTAGATTTACATGAATCCATCAACCAAAATGAAAAATGTCAAGTTCTAAAGTGGCTTAAAATTAAGTAAGGAAGAGAATGTAACAATAAAACTTGAGATCCCTCATGAAGCAAGTTGCACTTGCCTAGGACTTGGTAGGTGGGAGGAGTAAATGAAGAAGATGAAGAAATAAATGAAGAAGGGAATGAAGAGAGAGAGAGAGAGAGAGAGAGAAGGAGTTGGGTTATATATCAACCCTCTCCATCTCAAACCAAGCCAAGCCAAGCCAAACCAAGTCAAATAAACCAAGCCAAGATTAAACCAAGACTAGGCTATGCAAATCAAGCCTAACTACGGTCCACCTGATAAATGCCAGAAATCATGTATATGCATACGAAAATACGTATAACGGGAAATGGGAGTGACAGTTCTATCTGCCCCAGCGTAGAGGGTAGATACATATATATGATATAATTTTTGACCAGATTTGTTTCCGATAGACTTATTTAGACTTGGATGTTTCTGGATCTTTCTGGTAGACTTATATGATATGACTTATATAGACTTGGATATAGACTTCGATATTTTTGGATGTTTCTGGATGTTTTCTAGACATAGATGTTTCTGCATGCTATTATCTAGACATGGATGTTTCTGTGATATGTTAAATGCATGGTTATTATCTACAAATTATATGGAGGGTTGCTCCGGATCTATTTTTTATAAACTTTGATATGCTAAATGCATGCATATTTAATTTAAAATATGTATTATATTTTTGTAGATATCTATTTTTATCAGGTATGATATGACGAAGAGGATCGTACCTCGGTGGATCCCGTATCGATAGAGGTTCTACCGGTAGAGGAGCATCCCGTGGCGATAGAGGTTCCACCGGTGGACGGAGTGGTACTCTAGATGATGGTTTCGGACCTTCGTCTCCTACTACTCCCGTGTACCAACCATTCATATCTCCGAGTGGATCGGCGGTACATGGCAGTACTCTTGGGACGGACAGTTTCAGGCCTGATCCTAGCGCATCCAGCATTCCACTGCGGATGACACTTTGGAGACGAAAGAGCGGGTGGAGGAGGTCGCACCTACGTCGACTCCATATGATCCGAGCGATCCTCCATGCGCCCCTCCGAACGATACGAGTATGGAGATTTAGTCCGACGGGCCTAAAAAGTAGTTAATTAGTTAACATTTATTAATACGTATATTTATATATTCATGAATTTAATTATCGTTGTGTAGATATCGTCCCTCGTCAGTTCAGATGGCATTAGGGCTATTTCTGAGGTCCAACTACGGGGGTCCTTGGATCAACTACTCGGATGCCTCAGACGAGAGGAAGGCATTCTGGTTTACCCACTTCAAGGTAACTAAAGTATATTGCTTTTAGTATAAATCATCTTTTATATATGCATATTATATAACTAACTAATTTAATTCTTGTAGAAAATATAGTTTCATCTACCACACCGGCCCGAAAAGATCGAGAAACAATTTTCTGCTGTTGCCGCCAAGTTGATCCGGGATGCGATCGACGACCAGAAGGCTCGAGACCGCTCCGAAAAATCGATCCAAGGTTGGATCACGTCCGAGCAGTAAACTGCGATGAAGACTAGATTCGACGCTCTTAGGTAGAAGGAATGGTCGGAGAAGGCGAAGGCGGATAGGATGAGGACAGGGAAGTGGTATGGTGGCTCGATTCCCATGATGGAACATTTCCGTCGTCTGATATGTGTTTTACTGTAATATATTATTTTAATGAAAGTAGAAATAAAATGTTTAATTTTAGTGACAAACAAATTATTATAACAGATATAGAGGGGTGAGAACGCCAACATGGTGACCGTCTTCTTGGCCACCCATCCGGAAGGATGGAAAGCTCATTGATGATTGGGCCACGCAAAGCTATGTAAGTATCTTTACGTGTCACTAACTTTAGTATAACTTAAGAAATATGTAATATATATTCATAGACGTGGAACAACTAGGTTGGTAGTAAATATTATGCTTATCAAGATGCGTACTTTTTTAGGATGAGTATCGTAGGCTAGAGCATGAAATGACTAGTGAATCAACGGAGGGAGGGGCTGGTACTTACTCGCAGTCCCCTCCGGCTCGGACGTTGGACGAGCTCTGGATGATCGTCGTTGGTTGTCACGTCCCAGAACCAGAATACTGGAGAGCGGGCGACAGACACAGCCAGCTACGTACATTGAAGTGTAACCCACCTCGATGTACGGTCACGGCTGTCTAGATGCATGAGGGTTTAACTACAAGCCAACAGTCACTTATGGTCAAGAACAAGTCTAGTATCTCAATCTCAAGCAAGTAAGTAATTGTAACAAGATGGTAGATCATCAGACATACAAAGTAAGGCGTCCCATACATTATATATTCAGATGATCATGAAGCTAGTCATACAAAATGCGAAGGCTAGCAAGAGTTTAAGTCATATATGATCAACCCTAGGATTTGTCAATCATGTTACAGCCCTTAGGCATACAGGAATATAAATTTAACACGAGCTAACACTTGTTCGGCGGCTAAACGCCTCAAAAGAATAATTTACAATAGAGTAAGAGAGCAAAATAAAACCCATTCGTTGCCAGGGTTGCGTCTAGTGTTCACCATCTGGCTGGAAGGCTGCAAGATTCTCGGGTGCTACTCCAAAATCTGGTCATACAAAACCAGCTGGGTCAGACCCCCAAAAAGAGCAAGTACCACAAGGGAAGCTTCACTTAAGAACTAAAACCAGCATATTAACACATAAATACATCAATGATAACGAAAGACATGAGTTAGAGAAATAAGGCGATAAACGATCAAATAACTAAAAGACTATTCCAGTAACCAAGTTACAACCCGTAAACCAAACAATGACCGGGGTTGTAACCCTTCGCCTGAACAGAACTTATTCTCTAACCAATTATCGATAAAGTAAAATATAACAATAATATGTTGAGATAACCATGTACTGGTCTTACCTAGGCAAGACTAAACTAGACTCCATCCATCAATCACGGCCAAGTAATGAGTACGGCTTGATAGTTTAACTAACTAGGGTTATCACAAGCTTAGTTACTAACAAGATGCATCAAGATATTCCAACAGCCACAACCCCTGCAGTCTTAATCCAGGTTATCCAGTCGCAAGTTGAGAGAGTTTGATTAGGTGACTTGGGGGTGCAACACATGACAGTGCGCTAGAAATGTACCATACTCGACGGCAGGCTATAAGTCCAATTAGAGCGCCCAGATAACGGGACTGCCTGTAGCTGAAAAATCTCTTCATGGACTACTTGAACAATCTAGTCATTATCCTAGTCAGATTCAGTATGAATCTCTGACCGTAGAAATCAGGAATTCATGTCATAGACATGATGCAAGACGAGACATATAGCTTGTACCGATACAATCAAGGAAAATCATCCACGGTGTCAAGACGAGAGTTACATGTTACTTGTCGAGATTACATGTCATGTTATGTTACTTATCAAGATTACTAGTCAATAGTGCGCCACAACGGATCACCATCAAGAATTATCATGTCAAGTTATTGGTCAAGAGTGCACCACGAAGGGTCACTATAAAGAGTTATCATGTAAAGTCACAATGTCATGTCGTGTTCATGTAAGTGCACCACGATGGGTCACTATCAAGGAGTTATTAGAGAGTGTATGTGCCACACCAAGATCGTGTTTAAAGCTTAGAGTACATATGCAACATGAAAAATAACATTATAGGACTAGTCAAGTAGAGAGTACAAACAAAGTCACAATTCACACAAAGGACCAAGGGGTGTTATGAAGAGCATGCACCCAAGATGGATGTGCTGAGAGTGGCATGCGCCCAAGGCTATACGCCTAAGGCAGGGGGTATCATGGAGAGACAAGGGTTTTGGGAAGTCACGCGTCTGGAGTTATGCGCCCACATGCATGCGCCTGCATGTATGCGCCCAAGGGAGGAGTCAGGTGTCTTGGAGAAAGTCGAGAGACTCACTCTAGGACAAATATGCGCATGACAGGGTCTATGCGCCCAAGGAAGGAAACATGGTGCACTTGTGCGCATACAAAACTATGCGCCCAAGCCAGGGAGGGCCTTGGGGCTATGCGCCTACTAGAAGGAGTAAGGGAGACTTGGGTGCATACATATGGCTATGCTCCCAAGGAAGCATGCAGTGGGCGCATAACAAATCTATGCGCCCAGCACTGTGCTTCTTCTCCAACCCGAGAGCACAAGTTCATTGAACCCATAAACTTCTCAAGATCATAAATCACTCAAAACAAATCAAAATTCAGGTTTTTAACGGTCTAACTTGAGTAAAATTGAATTCTCTACAACATGGAACAATCAAAACTTAAAAATAATAAAGTTTGAGAGATCAAAATCCAAGAAAATTAAGTTTTGCATAAACTTAGATCTACAAAAACTAATCCTTCAAAACCAAAAATACCAAGTACTAAATAGCCTTAGAATCATGTAGGAAAGATAATGGAACAACAAAAATGGAGTTCCTCCATAAAGCAAGCTAACACTTGCCTTTGGATGGGGAGAGGTTTTAATGGAGAAGAAAAATTATAAGAAATAATAAAGAGAGAGAAAGATAAGTTAGGTTATAAAAGGGGGATTTATCATGATGAACCATTCTCCTAAACCAAGCCAAAATAAACCAAGCCGAGTTAAACCAAGTTAAACTAAGACCACACCAAGCCAAGCTATGCTAGACAAGTCAAAATACGGGTCGGGAGTCCGTACACGTACACTGAAAATACGTATAACAAAAAACGGGAGTGACAACTCTACCCACCTTCAAAGAATTCCATCCTCGAAATTTAATCAAGAGGCTTGAGATTTCGGGGCAAGCTATACTAATCACGAGCAATCTATGACTAGCAGTTTAATCAAGCAATCATTCATGCAAGCAAGAAATAAAAAACATAAGGCATAAGGAAGACGTTATACCTTATGAGTCAAATAGGTGTGGATATCGCGATCGGACATCATCCTTACGCTTCCACGTTGACTCACCCAAAGAGTGATAACCCCAAGTAACACAGACTAAACTAATAGTCTTGTTCTTGAGTATCTTCTCTCTCCGATCTAATATGGATACGGGTCTTTTCTCATACGAAAGGTTGGTACCAACAACCAATTCCGAATGATCAAGGACATGACTCGGATTCGGAATATACCGTCGCAATTGGGATACATGGAAGACATCATGTACCTCATGTAACGACGGTAGAAGAGCGAGACGATAGGACAAATCACCTACTCGCTCTTGAAGACTCCGCCAAAAGTGCGATGTAAATCTCGAATCTCTGTCGGATACAATACTGACTGGTACTCCGTGCAATCTGACTATCTGCCTGAGGTACATCTCTGCAAGCGGATCCGTCGACTGGCCAATTCTGAAAGGGATAAAATGAGCTACCTTAGTGATCCTGTCAACTATAACCCAGATAGCATCTCTCCCAACAAAGAAAATATCATTATAGGACTAGTCAAGTAGAGAGTACAAACAAAGTCACAATTCACACTAAGGACCAAGGGGTGTTATAAAGAGCATGCCCCCAAGATGGATGTGCTGAGAGTGGCATGCGCCCAAGGCTATGCACCTAAGGCAAGGGGTATTATGGAGAGACAAGGGTTTTGGGAAGGCATGTGCCTGGAGCTATGCGCCCACATGCATGCGCCTGCATGTATGCACCCAAGAGAGGAATCAAGGTGTCTTGGAGAAAGTCAAGAGACTCACTCTAGGACAAGTGCGCGCATGACAGGGTCTACGCCCAAGGAAGGAAACATGGTGAACTTGTGCGCATACAAAAATATGCGTCCAAGCCAGGGAGGGCCTTGGGGTTATGCGCCCACTAGAAGGAGTAAGGGAGACTTGGGCGCATGCATATGGCTATGCTCCCAAGGAAGCGTGCAGTAGGCGCATAACAAATCTATGCGCCCAGCACTATGCTTCTTTTCCAACCCGAGAGCACAAGTTCATTGAACCCATAAACTTTTCAAGATCATAAATCACTCAAAACAAATCGAAATCCGAATTTTCGAAGATCTAACTTGAGTGAAATTGAATTCTCTACAACATGGAACAATCAAAACTTCAAAATAATGAAGTTTGAGAGATCAAAACCCAAGAAAATCAAATTTTGCATAAACATAGATCTACAATAACTAATCCTTCAAAACCAAAAATACCAAGTACTAAATAGCCTTAGAATCATGTAGGAAAGATAATAGAACAACAAAAATGGAGTTCCTCCATGAATCAAGCTAGCACTTGCCTTTGGAGGGGGAGAGGTTTTAATGGAGAAGAAGAAATTATGAGAAATAATGAAGAGAGAGAAAGAGAAGTTGGGTTATAAAATGGGGAGGGGGTTTATCATGATGAACCATTCTCCCAAACCAAGCCAAAATAAACCAAACCGAGCTAAACCAAGTTAAAAAAAGACCACACCAAGCCAAGCTATGCTAGACAAGTCAAAATACGGGTCGGGAGTTCGTACACGTACACTGAAAATACGTATAACGAAAAATGGGAGTGATATTGGTGTCTTCAGAGGGGTACGTACTACGGTACGAAATCCTATGGCGTCCTTGTGGCGACGCAGTCATTCAGGGCCCCCTCTACTAGTGCGTATTTGCCATATCTCACTCACAGGAGTCGGTCTGAGTGGAGGAACTCCGTCGCCAGATTACTGAGCTGCGGGACGAGCTGTCGCAGAGGATTGCAGAGCATCAGACGAACGATGCGACGCTCACCGCACGATTTGATATGCTCGAGCGCACCATTAGGGACACGGACAAGAGCACGGATCGTGCCATTCAGGCGGTACAGGAGAGGGCGGATATTGTCGTTCTCATATTGCAGGGGTTACAGGTGGCAATTGACGATCAGGTTTCGAGGCTGGCTGCTCTTATGGATTCCACCAACTCCAGACTGCTAGCCATGGAATAGACACTTCCTGGTCATGCGTCGGTATCCACACCGGCTATAACGGTTCCATTGCCTACTCTTCCTTCTACTGATGAGTCGTCATCGGTGATGCTGACCCAGGAGCAGTATAGGTTCATGGTGTCCCAGATGCAGCGATTGCCTCCTCCTGACCAGGCATAGTCCTTTATTATACTTATTTTCATTTGTTGTATTGCTGACCCATTGTTAGGTCTTTATATATTTATTTTATATATGTAGTGGCAGTTTGTGTTATGTTGAACATTATCGGACAAATAATTTTTTTAGCAGTTTGGTAGTGGATTTGTATGCACCCGGCTATTTTGTGTTTTTCTGATCATTGATTCTATTTATTTGATTACTGGTAGTGCATTTTTATCATTTGTATCTATATTGGTTTACCGATGTTGAGTGTTCCACCCAAAGGGTCGACGAACCCAGAAAATTTTACAGAGGGTTGCTCTGGGTCTATTATTTGCAGAATGTCATTTTAAATGCAGGTACAATGTTATATAATATAACTGTCATTGATATAAAAAGCATAAAGATTCTTGATTTTTTATATTTTTTTTAGAATTTAGCGACGTTTAGCGACGTCAGCCTACATCGCTAAGGTGTATCAGAACGTCACTACTATGTTGACGTGGCAAATTGGACATGTCAGCAACATAAGTAACACAATGTTGCTAATAACATCGTTACCTACGTATCATGACGTCGCTAGCATGTATTGGGGACGTCGCTGATTATCGAAAGACGTCGCTAAAAAAGTGACGTGACAAATCCAAATTGTTAGATTTAACGTCACTAAACGTTGCAGATTGCGTCGCTAAAGGTTGAACTGCCAGCGACAATTAGCAACGAATTATTACGTCGCTAATTAGCAATGTCATGTCGGCAAACGTCGCTAGTAGGATAAAGTGCTAGCGACGTTATGCATCACAAACAGACGTCGCTATAGCGATGAACAATGACGTATTCTTTGTTAGCGACCATGTATTACGCAACTAAGAACATATGTCGCTAAATATGTCGGTAAAAAGAGTTAGCGACATTTTTTTTGATGTTTAGCGACGTCTTCTTCCGTCGCTAAACTGACTTATTCTGGTAGTGTCCATGGTCATCGACCTTAGCCCCAGCGTTGCGCCCTCCAATCCAGAGCATCCTCCGACTACCTGACCCAGCGTAGGCTGTCGCTGCTCCTCGTGCCGTCGTGACCGCGTGCATCCTCTGCAAGCAGCGTCGCCACCTCGCCGTGCTGAGCAAGGCCCCCCACCGTCGGTGAGCTCTTGTGATACCCCCTCTCTCCTCCTCTATCTTCCACTCACTAACTCATCATTCTGATATCTCCCCCCCTACACACAAAATACACACTCTCTCTCTTATTTGGTGGAGAGAACAGTAGTTTGTGTTATGTTTTTTATATATATTATTTATTTATTCTTTTTATTTAATATTAGTTTATCATTATTATTATGTTTCTAAATGTATATATATTATTATTATTACTATTATTATTTTTATTATTATTGTTATTAGATTTATTGCTATTATTATTAGTATTCTTACTAATAAAATTAATTTGGAATTTTTATAAATATTTTCTAAAAGGATACCATAGGACATGGTATACATCTATGTTTCAAAATTAGTTTCTCTCGATTATTAAATAATTATCTAAATATGTTTTGAAACATAAAAAGTAGATTCTAAATCCTTTCTACTATTTTTATAGTTATCTAAAATATTTTAAATAAATATAGTATTTACCTAAGACCACATTTTTGCAAACTTAGAATTTTAGCCTAAATTGGTTTTCCATATTTTCAAGTATTTATCAAAAAAAAAATTTACGAGTAAATATAATATTTAAAGTATTATAAATTTTTTCTAGAATAGTATAGGTGTTTTCTCCATGAATTTTTATTGATTATCACGAATGATCATGGCTAATCGTATTTTCTATTCTCTTGTGACACTGGACTTCCTTATGTCGACCCTAACTAATTTGACTATCTTTGACTCGATGGAACAATTTGTGCCATCATTGGAGGTCATCTTGTGAAGTTGTAACACATAAGTCTAATATGTGCCGTCATGATCATCGCACCAAACCGGGCTCCATATCAGTCAAGATATCTTGCCATTTACTATCCATTTACTTTAGCTCACATATTACATGCATTTATTTATTATTTATTTCTTGTAAAATAAATTGTGCAACATAGTCATATTGAGATGCTATTCTACTGTTCAGTTCTATTTCATGTTAATTAAATTCTTCTATGCACATTAATACTAGATTTAATAGACCACCCTTTTATTGTGTTGCATTCATAGGCTTTGACACATTTGTGCCACGAAGTCGCGAGTCGCATGTAGATCTCGGACTTGTGTAGCTGGCTGGCCGCCGTACGATAGGGTTAGTTGTTAATAGTATTTATATGATTAGTTTAACTGGTAGTTAATAGAGGTTACATGTGTTGTGGATACAACATATATAGGCATGGGGTGGAGAGGACATTTACATATGGGCTACCATGTACATTACCTTTGTGATCGTACGCTCCATCGAAGATGCGGGTTGACGACCCCTTTACTGCTACTGACGGCCACTAACGTTCTGAGATTACTATTACTGACGGCCACTGTCGTTTCACTGAACGTTATGCTCTTAAGCTCCCGGTGTCCGAGTGGGGACTATGTCGATCCCATTTTAGCCAGAGAGTCCATGTGTTGGAGGTTATTCTTAAATTGCATTCACATAGAATGGCTAGACTACCTTATCCATTAGGTATAGGTACTTTTGATTTATGTACTTATACCTGATTGCGGCTTGGAACAATATTTTGTCGCGGACTAGTTTGCTACACCTTTTCTTTGTTGTGTTGTAGGTGTGGGTCACTGCTTCGATGATAAAATACTGAACCTTATTGTGGTCCGGATACTACATCGAATATCACCACAAAAAATTAACAGATTAGCGACGGCCGTATCCGTCGCTAATCCGTCGGCAAATAGATTTAGCAGTGGAAAGACACTTCATCATGGATTAGGGTGCCATCTCTTATCCTTATTTGGTTGGACAGATGGTACTCTAATTCAAGGGTGGAGTATTGGACCATGTTATGATCCGATTGACTTATTGTTGAACAGTTTATATTCAGTTATATGACATATTTTTTGTATCTTGTTACGTCCCTCTGAGGACCTGGTGATCTCTTCAGGTGTATGTTTTCTTGACTTCCACAGGTATTCCAGCCAAGATCGTGGTCTTTTCCTTCCTATCGAAGATGATATGCTCTTGGATTATCCCTTGCTGTTCGCATTCTTATCTTGTCATTTCCATTTTCTTCTAGCTTCATGTTGGTAGTGCATTTGTCTCCATCCAACAACATGTTAACATTTCATATCTGATTCTATAAAAAGCTTTATTCTTTATTTTGTGGATGAGATTAGTTAGCCATGATTATACTGCATTTACGGCTTATGTATATTTATTATACGATTGACATGTTTACATATATAGTCCTACGTATTTTGGGACTAGGGCGTTACATGTTTTTGTGATGGCCCATGCAGGTCTACGAATAAATTGTTTGGTTACATGACTGTACCATGTAAGCCTGCATATAGGATTAGAGTTTAGAATATCATCCACATCTCCTTCCTCGATTCTATTTTCGAACTCTCTTTAATTGTTCTGGATTGCATCTTGCTTGATTCCTTTTCTACTGTGAATCTTATCTTTCTTTCGTGCTTAATAGAGGTTAGGAAGGTGACTCGTACTAGGTATACATGTTCCATTGTTCAGTCATACTATTAGTTGAACTCTTGTAAGTTGGGTAGAATGTCTCATAACCTAGCATCCCCTTTATCCTTATGACCCATTGAAGAGGATATTAATAAGATTATCTAGACTATAGAATTTAGAGGTCTCTAACCAATATTGTCGACCAAAGACTTAAGATAAGAAGATAGTAGGACAACTATAGAAACACAAACACCAAATGAGAGTTATAGCCTTAAGAAACTTGAACTATTTATATTTTCTTTCATCACAATCTCATGTACTTATATTTTTGGACTATCTTGACTAACGTCGCTATTATAGCCTAGTTTTGCAAGCCTATATTTTTATATCGAGCTTGTTCAGGACATATGTTTTATTGGGTGCACCCACTAACATATTGTCTAAATCAGAACCGGAGCATTTTGGTCAGATCAACCTAGTGCACTTGGTTCACTTTTTATATGATTATTCTACGTGGATTGAGATATAGTTAACAAATAAACTTGCCCACTAGGATCTCATCTGCGACTGTCTTGACAAACTCTTTTGATATTCAATCGCCTTTTGAACCATATATTTATATTCGACCACATCTTCCTTGAACTCTTTATTATTTTTTATCTTCACCTATTTCGGAAAGACAAACCCTCGTGCTTAAGGAAAGATAGACACATTGTATCTCCCTAATTGTGTATACACAAGGGTAGTTAATCATCGACTAAGCCATATGACTATATCCTCGTCTTGAGTTACTCTTCCCTCAACTCTAGATCGATTATCATCACCTTCTAATCATTGAAACTTGAGGATGATTATAATCGTTTCCTTGGTCGTACCCCCCACCTAGGAGACTCTCTTTTCTCTAGGAACCATGTCTCATGAGTCTACTTATTCTCATTTTGATTTACTTAACCGCTAACCTTTTAGTTCGTTCGTTAATTAGCATTATCCAAACCATACCACAATCATTGAAACCAACCATATCGATTTATATCTCTCCCAATGGATCTGCTTCACTCATTGAGGACTTTTTCTTAAACTCCTTCATGATTCATGCAACATTGTCCTTAATATATTTTCTTTGTGCGAAGATAAAGATGGATCATGATGCCCTTCGGTTAGAAAGGGGTTAGATTAAAAAGCCTCATAGAGGAGATTAGTGGTATAGTTAAATAAGATGATGGTTTGCTTATGAGGTATAAATTGAAATATGTGATAAATGCTATTACATGAAATTTAGAAATGTGATACAGCGTTTTGATATGATAAAATGATCGAATGGGAGTAGACATCTCGACTGACAAAGATTGGTTCTTCAAGATAAATCAATTGATAAGAAAATTTTCATGTGATAATAAAATATGGATTTCGATTAATTTTCGTGGTTAATAAGATATTGAAGAGAATTTTTTTCAAAATTCTTGATGCTATAAGGATAAAAACTTCTATGATGATTACGGATATAAATTCCATATTAAGATGAGTTTGATTTTTACTTCGACTAAAAGGATTGAATATTTATGTAATATCCATTTTCGAGGAGATTATGAAAGACAAAATGTAGTTGAGAAAAATATATATGGATATGTTGGAAGAAGTAGATTAGAGATTTATTGAATTCAAACTTTTTGGACTTATTGAATTTCTAATATGCGATATTGGATTTAAATATAAATATTTTGTAAAAAGGTGAAATTTTTGTGGTGGTCAATTTTGAAATAAAATAACGAAGAAAAGAAAAATTATTTCAAGGAAATTTAAATTTTGTGGAATATAAAATTTGAGAAGACTGTAAAGAGTTATTATTGATAAAATTATATCGACGATTCAAAGATTATGACAATATTCAAAACGACTTAAATGTTGAGTTATTGATCCTAAATTAGGATCGAGAAAGTTATCAACTATTTTAGAGATTTCGCGTCTATAGATTGATGGTAGTGTTGATCGAATTAGGCACTATTGGGCTGTCAAGTAAATGATCATCTTCTGAACTAAATCTGTTGATTTTTCTAGTTTTTCAAAATGGCCTATTTTCGTTGATATGTCGTTTCTCCTTCTCATCCAATGTTTTGATCTTGTTTCAATTCGAAAAAACATTTCCACTTTCTCAACCCTACCTACCCTAGTTATTCCTAAATTTCGAGGACAAATTTTTTGTAAGTTGGGTATGATGTAAACCTCCTAAAATATTACTATAGATTTTTTTAATTTTATTTTGGTATTTGTATGACGAGTACGAATACGTAAATACGAAGTATTTAATTATTTGATACAAAAATTTTTATTATAAGTTTTTAGTAAATATAGGAAATAAATATTTTGATTTGAAACACATATATGGTAAATGTTTTGTTTTGTTTTTTTTATATAAAAGTGTCATACTAGATTTTGATCAAACTTTAATTTTGTTATAAAGGCCATCTTATTTGTTATATAAATATAATAATTTAAAAAGAATATTTTTTTTTATAAATATTGTATACTATTTTTGCATGCGATGTACATGAAATAAAATTCTTGTATATTTAAAAAAGACCTGATTTTAGAAGAAAAAAAGTTTTTTAATTATCTTTTAAATTATAAAAAGGTATTTAAATTATTTTATTTATTTATTTTTAAATATTATGATTTAAATTGGAATTGGACTTTTATGGAACTAGTTTTAAAATTGATTTAAATAAATGTGAGATTTAACTAACGTGATCTTTATCTAACTAGGACTTCTACACCCTATTTATAGAGAGCATAGCATTGTTTTCTCCAAAAAAAAAAATTTCCATAAATTTATCTCCACCAACGTGAGTGCACCGTGTCGGTGTCCACTTTCCCCATATTAGTTGTGACGGCCTCGGATCCGACCCCGGGTGTCTTTCCACTATCTTATAACCACAATACAAATACAATCACCCTCGTCATGTCCGAAACCTCAGACACCACCATCCTTCAAACACTCGTGTCACGCAAGACACAATCCAGCCCGTATCGAACAAACCCGACAAAAATTTCCCTAACCCTAACCTTCTAACATCAGCCTGCCCCTGAGTGCTGCAATCCCGGCCATCCTCTATGGCACCCTTATCGCGCCACCTGGTCTGACCTTCCCCCACCTACCGGTGATCCCTCCTCGACTTCAGCACCAGATTGCAACCCATCACGTGCCGCTAACACCGTGCCTCACTGCACCTCCCGGCCGCGACCACTCATCTTGCTCGGACGACCACCAAGTCACCGTCGTGGTATGATCCCCCAAAACCACCGCCATCACCATATGTCCACCGGAGTTAGCCTCCACGCAGCCGTCCCTCACGGCCACCACCACCATTACCCCGAAAACAAACAAACAAACACACCCAAGCCACCACTTACCTCTGAATCCGCCTCCTTCCAGCGATGCCGCCGCCGGAACCCTAGACCCAGTCAGCTCGAGCTGGCACACAGAAACCCTCACCTCCGGCCGAACGACGCCTTCGTCCGAGCTTTGGTGAGACCCTTCACCTTTCTTCCCCTCTCCTTCTCCTTCACCGTCGGCGACGACCTCCTCCATGGTCGTCGACCTCAGCCCCAACATCGTGCCCTCCAATCCGGAGCATCCATCGACTACTAGACCCAGCGTTGGTCGTCGCTCCTCCCCGTGCTGCCATGACTGCACGCATCTTCCGCGGGCAGCGCCGTTAACCCGCAGTGCCGATCAGGGTCCCCCACCGCCGGTGAGCTCTCGCGATGCCCCCTCTCTCCTCCTCTCTCTTCCGCTCACCAACTCACCATCCCGATGCACAAGACTCTCTCTCTCTTATTTGGTGGAGAGAAGAGTAGATTGTGTTATGTTTTTAATATATTTTATTTATTCTTTTTTATTTACTATTACTTTATCATTATTATCTTGTTTCTAAATGTACATATATTATTATTATTTTGGAATTCTTATTAATAGATTTATTTTGGAATTTATTATTATTGTTATTATGGTACTCTTACTAATATAATTATTTTGGAATCTATATAACTATTTTCTAAAAGGTTATACCATGGGGCTTGGCATACATCTATGTTTCAAACTTAGTTTCTTTCTATTATTAAACAATTATCTAAATATGTTTTGAAACATAAAAAGTAGATTCCAAATCCTTTCTAGTATTTTATAGTTATCTAAAATATTTTAAATAAATATAGATTTTGCCTAAGACCATATTTTTGCAAACATAGAATTTTAGCCTAAATCAGTTTTTCCATATTTTCAAATATTTATCAAAAAAATTATTTTTACTAGTAAATATAATATTTAAAGTATTATAAATATTTTTTAGAATAGTATACGTGTTTTCTTCACAAATTTCCATTGATTATCACGACTGATCATGGCTAATTATATTTTCTATTCTCTTGCGATACTGGATTTTCTTATGTCGACCCTAGCTAATTTGACTGTCCTGGACTTGATGGAACAGTTTGTGTCATCATTGGAGGCCATCTTGTGAAGTTATAACACCAAAGTTAAATCTATGCCGTCATGATCATCGCACCACACCGGGCGCCATACCAGGAAAGATACCTTGTCATTTACATTCTATTTAGTTTAGCTCACATACTGCATGTATTTATTTATTATTTAATTTTTTCAAGATAAATTGTGCTACATAGTCATATTGAGATGCAATTCTACTATTTAGTTCTATTTTTTGTTACTTAAATTCTTCTGTGCACATTAAACTTAGATTTAATAGACCAACCTTTTGTTGTGTTGCATTCATTGGTCGACATGTTTATGCCACGAAGTCGCGAGTCTCATGTAGATCTTGGACTTGTGTAGCTGGCTGGCCACCGATACGTATAAGCCGTGCGATAGGGTTAACTGCTAATAGTATTTGCATGATTAGTTTGACTAGCAGTTAATAGAAGGTACATGTGTCGTGGATACAACATATATAGGCATGGGATAGGGAGAACATTTTCTTAGCGGGGCTACAATGCACATTACCTTTGTAACCGTACGTTCCACTGGAGATGCGGGTTGACGACCCCTTTACTGCTATTGACGGTCATTGACGTTCTGCGAAGCGTTATGCTCTTATTGTTACTGACGGCAACCGTCACTTCACTGAACGTTATGCTCTTAGGCCCTTGGTGCCCAAGTGGGGACTATGTCGACCCCATTTAAGCCATAGAGCCTATGTGTTGGAGGTGGTTCAGATACTACATTAGATTTATGGCATGGAAGTATACTTCATCATGGATTATGGTGTCATCTCCTATCCTTGTTTGGTTCTGGAGATGGTACGCTAATTTGAGGGTGGAGTATTGGACCATGTTATGATCTGATTGACTTATTGTTGAGCAGTTTATATTCAGTTATATGTCATATTTTCTGTATCTTGTTACGTCCCTTTGAGGACCTGGTGATATCTCTAGGTGTGTGTATTTTCTTGACATTCGTAGGTGTTCCTGCCAAGATCGTGGTTTTTTCCTTCCTATCAAAAATGACATGCTCTTGGATCATCCCTTGCTTCTCGCATTCTTATCTTGCCATTTCCATTTTCTTCTAGCTTCATGTTGGCAGTAGATTTGTCTCCATCCAGCAACATATAAAATGATATTTCATATCTGATTCTATAAAAAGCTTTATCATTTATTTTATAGATGAGATTAGTTATCCATGATTATACTGTATTTACAGCTTACGTATATTTATTATACGGCTGGTATGTTTACATACCTAGTCCTATGTATTTTGGAACTGGGACGTTACATCGGAGCCTACTTCAGACCATACAAGCTCTTTGTCAACCGACAGATCAAGTGTGACTTGTCCTTCTCACAGAATTCCTCTGGCTGCTCCATGTACAACTCCTCAAGATCACCATGGAGAAATATCGTCTTTACGTCCATCTGCTCGACCTCCAAGTAAAAACTGGCTACCAATGCTAGCACCATCCGAATTGACGACTGACAAAAGATCTCATCACAATCTACGCCATTTTCCTGATCGTAACCTTCAACTAGCAGCCTCGTTTTGTATCGAGGACGAGTAGCATCATCTATCTGCTTCACTCTAAACATCCATCGATTTTTTAAAGCCTTTTGCCCTTTGGCAGCCGAACCAAATCATAAGTGGAGTTGGCCGGTAAGGAACACATCTCCTCCTGCATAGACTCAATCCACTCATGTCTATGTTTTTCGTCCACAGCCTCTGCAAAACTTTTGGGCTCTCCCCCGTCAGTCAGTAGCACATACTCTTCTGGTATCTCGTATATGGACGACGCTCTTTGTCGTTCCTCCTCAACATAACCACTGGTGCTGGCTGTATATCAACAGCCTCCTCCCCTTCAGGAACTACCTCCCTGATAAGAGTGGGCATACGGTATAAAATCCCTAAATTTTTACTATTTTTTTATTTATTAAATTTAGTACTGATTTAAAATTTATTATATTGTACGTCGCGTAGTCGTATTGTACGCCGTGCACGGAATTTTATTTTTCGTTTTGCTCGACGAGTGCGAATATGTGCGAGCGTACATATTTTTAGAAAAACATTTTTTTCTATTTTTACGGTTTCAAAATAATATATGTAATAATTATTTCTAACTATCATTTTCAAGTCTATAATTTTAATTATGAAAAGCCTTTCATTTATATAGCTATAATAATAAATTATTTTCCTATATAATAGTATATTAGAAAAGTATATTTATGTAAACATTATTTGTACCTACATATATATTTAGTAATTATTTATTAGTTATTTTAAATAAATAGTGTATTTTTGAAATTAATATTATTAGTAATTTTGGAAAGCATATTTTAAATTTATTGTGGAGATTTAAATCTTGATTTGAATCTATGTATTTATTTAAATAGTTAAATAATTGAAATTTAAATTATTGATTTGATTTTAAACTAAGGGGATTTAATTTGATTTTAATTGGATTTGGAATTTGATTTGAATTGATTGATTTTAAATTAAATTGCAAGTTATCTATTTTTGGGTTTTAAATCTATTCCTTGTTCCTATCCAATTGGGAATTTTCACATCCTATAAATAGGCAGGTACTCCTCCACATTATTCTTCTTCCACAAATTTCTCCATAATTCTACGTGCATCGTGTCTGTGTCCATCCAAAATTTTATTCCATTATTTTACATGTACATTTATCTCCTTCCCCGTGTCGGACACACCCCGACATCGTCAAATACCTATCCCTAAACCTAATTCTACTGCCTCCCTGTCGCACCACCCGTCTCCCGCTCCACCTGCCATCTCCGACCATCATCTCCTCTGCCAACCCGCAAACACCACAACGCCATCACCGTCAACACCAGCCCGACCACCACCCAAAATCCCCAACCGTCCTAACCCGACTTCCCAGATCTTTACCGCCCAGCCTCACCATCACGGAAAGGCACCGCCAGCCACCACGGACCACCACCCTTGTCACCATCGCGCGTACCCCAGTCACCACCCAACAATCAAAAGCACCACCACCAGCGCCCACATCGTCACCCCACCACCGCAACCGGCCGCCCCATCTCCGGCCGGCGCCACGCCGTACCAACCTGCCACGACCTTCCCAACTACCTCCGTCGACCGACTTTCGGCCACCTCATCCATCGCAAACACCCAACCGCCGCCACGACAGGCCACCACGGCCGAGCACCCACCACGACAGCCACCAAGAAAAAAAAGAGAAAAAAAATAGAAACCACCCAGCCACCGCCTTACCTTCGTCGTCCGTCGCCGACCCTTGCCGCCGTCGCGTCCGCCGCGACCAGAGCCTCCAGTCGCCGAGCAAGCGTCGCCGGCGGAATCCCTCTCCACCGGTGAAGGTTACTCGCACAGGCTACCCCAGCGAACGGGACAGCGTTGAACGCCGAGCCTCGGTCACGCGAGCACATCCCCGACCTCAACCCTCACCGTCGGCCGACCTTCCACCCTAACCACCCGATCTCGCCGGGAGCCTAAATCTACCGCGTTCCCGTAAGCCGGCGACTTCCCGCCGTGCCCGACCAGCCTCCGCCCCTTCTCCCCGCGTGCCCTAGCCGCCTCTCCTTCTTTTCTCCTTCCTCCGCCTCCGTTCGCCGTGGCCAGCCTCCCAACGACCAACCGTCGCCCTCCGATTTCCTCTCCCCGCAACCTTCCTCAGCCCCTCCAGCCGACTTCCTTTTTTTTCCTCCGCCGCCGCACCTAACAGCGCCGCTCCTGTCAGCCACCGGCCGCAGCTCCCACTTCCTTCTCTCCGTCGTCCCTCCACCGAGATCGGACCGCCGCCCGCTCTCTCTCGATTCTCGCTCTCTCTCCCCATCTCTTCTAACGAGGAGGAGCAGCAGCCCCAATGGGTTACTTGATTTTTTATTTATTTATTTATTTACTGTGTTTTTTTTGTTTGCTTCCTTCTGTATTATCGGTTATTTATAAATATTATTAATAGTTTATTATTATTATTATCATTATCTTTATCATTTTATTATTATTATTATTATTATTATTATTATTATTATTGTTATTAATTGTTATTATTGTTATTTTTATTATTGTTATTATTATTTTGTTCTTTATAAGGTACAAATTCTATTGTATGAATATAATTGCTATAATTATTATTTTGATATTAGTTAAGAATATTTGTTTGGCTTACTTAAAATTTGTTTGTTAGTTATTATTAATATACATCAAGATATTTTTGAACTTTATTAGCGTATTAGTTTTGATGATTCTAATATTTTCTACCCAGTTGAATTATAGCTTTAATATAAGAAAAGAGTTTTATGACTTTTAGTTATTTATTTAGAATATTTGGAATAAAAGAAAAACATAGAATTTTTGTCTAAATCGTTTTTTTTTCCAAATTTTTGTGTGTTTGTCAAATATTATTTTACTAATAAAAATATAGCTCCTATCTAATATCTAATTTTTGACGAACTTAGTATTTTATCAAAAAAAATAATTTTCTTGACTGTGAGTATTTTCTTATACTTATTTTGACTTATGAAAACTAGTTTTAGGATTTTAAATATTTCTAAAAACTCGTATATATATATAAATATTTAATTATCCATTATTTCTTTAACTTATCTCCTGTCCGTATCCAAGTCCTGTTGTTCCTATTCTTTCGTCCATTTCGAGACTACCTTATGTCCATCCCAACTAATTTGACCCTTCTGGACTCAATGGAACTGTCCGTGCCACCATCCGAGGTCCCCTTGTACAGTTGTTATACCAAAGTCGCAGTTCGTGCCACCATGATTATCGCAGCACACCAGGTGCTCTACCAGGCAAGACACCTTGCCATTTGTTGTTTAATTATTTTAGCTCATATTTCATGCATGTCTATTATTTTCTTTATGCAAAATAAACTGTGATACATAGCATAACTGTTAGAACTAACCGTTCATTTATATTTCCTGCTGTGTATTATTTTTCTTACAAATTAAACCTAGATTTAAGGGACCACCTTGTGTGTTGCATTCATTGGCCTTGACACGTTGTAAACACGAAGTTGTGTGTCGCATATAGAACACGGAAGTATGTGATTGGCTGGCCACCGGTACGTACAAGCCGTGCGATAGGAATAACCGCTAATAGAGATTGCATGCTATTTTGACTTAGCGGTTATAGTGGTTTGTGTTGTGGATACAACATAGTAGGCATTGGGCGGGGAGGACAATTCCTTAGCGTATGGGCTTTGATGCACTTCCCTTGTGACCCGGACTCTCCGCCGGAGATACGGGGTTGATGACCCATGATTACTGACAGCCACTGACGATTCTGCGGAACGTCATGCTCTTCCTGATGGGGCCTCTGGTGCCCAAGGGGGACTACGCCGATCCTATTCAGCCAGGGCCCATGCGTAGGAAGGATTGTTCTTAACTACATTTCACATAGAACGGTAGGCTACCCTATCCGTTAGGTACGAGCACTTTTGGTTTGGGTACTTGTATCTGACCGTGGCTTGGAACAACAACTTGTCGCGGATTAGTTCGTCACATCTTGTCCTTGTTTGGTTGTAGGTGTGACTTACTACTTCGATGAGACGGTATTGAACCTTGTTGGGTCCGGATACCATATCGGATTCATAGCATGGAAAGATACATTACCGTGAATTAGTTTACCATCTCCTGTCCTTGTTTGGTTGGGGGGATGGTACGCTCGTTCAGTAGGTGCGTATTGGAACATGTTATAATTCGATTTACTTATTTATTTGAGCAATATTTATTCAGTTTATATGGCATGCTATTATGTGTCTTGTTACGTCCCTCTGAGGACCTGGTTGTCTTACCAGGTGTGTGCTATTGTCTTTCGCAGGTGTTCTAGCTCTAGCCGTGATCTTCGCTATTTCTTCGAGGATGATTGCATTTGGATCGTCTTCGCTTCGCTCGCCACTCATTTTATTTTCTATGTACTTTTTTTTATTTTGTTGGTAGTGGATTTGTCTCCGCCCAACATATTGTATCAAGACAAATTCATTCTCATTATATGGTATCTTTTATTCTTTTATTCTTGTGGATGAGATTAGTTATGGTTCTACTGCATTTTACAGCTTATGTATTTATACGAGGCTTCCATATATTGGAGTATATTTCGTATAAATATAGCTGGCATGTCTACGTTCCTAGTCCTACGTATTTTAGGACTGGGACGTTACATACGGTTCCATGACACGCAGTTTCGACCCGGCCCGAATCGTAAAATGTCCAAACAAGCCGGTTCCTAAAATTTGGAATTTAAACGGGCCAGACCGGGATGGATCGTGTGATACTAACTGGGCGGGACGGGTCCTATTTTCAAAATAAACGGGACCCCAGACCGACCCGTTTCTAGGGGTATGTATTTTTTTATATCAATTTTGGAAATTTTGTTATTATAGTTTATAGATAAAAGAACAAGTTATTGTTTAGTAAACAAATTCCAAAAATTTGGAAAGACATAAGACTTGTTTTATTCTTATAGATAATAGAACATATGAAAATGTTTACTATTCTAGAACTTTTTAAACATTTTTTGGACCTGTTTGGACCTACGGGTCGGCCCGGTTCGGACCCGTTTCGAACGGGTCGAGCCCGTTCCGGTTCCAATATTTTATGGACCCGTTCTGTCCCGTCCCGTCAATTAACGGGTCTGGTCCGGGTCCATAAAATTTGGGCTCGGCCCGGCCCGGCCCGACCCGACCCGTGCCCACCCCTACTCCCTGGCATGCTTATCCTTTTGAGGGTTACCCTGACAACCATCAGCAGGCTGATGATCAAGGTTGGGGGCAACTCCATGTACTGGCTCTCCCATAACTGGTCCTCTGCAATGTCCTCTGGGAATTGAACGAAGTAAAATGACTCTAACTCAAGCAATTCCTCAGCCTTAGAAGGCATCTCGGAATCTTGAGTGTTGGTCATGGTCTGATCCTCGACGGATACTACGTTCCTGCTTCTGTAGAGCTTTGAGTCTATAGCCAAACTCATTCCGACCGTAGCTGATAAAGATGCATCGCCTCATCTTTGGCTAAAATTTGGATCTCTTGTCCTTCGGTACATGCACGAAGGCCTTACAACCAAACACTCATAGGTGATTGTCTGATGGCTCTTTATTGTACCATACTTTATCAAACATATCACCATACAAAGGAGCACTAGGAGATAAATAATAACATAAGCAGCTGTGTACAATGCTTCACCCTAATAGCTGCCCGACAAGTTTGCTTCTGACAGCAAACACCGTACCCTCTCTATCACCATCATGTTCATGCGCTCCGCTATACTGTTGAGCTGCGGTATTTTTGGTAGAGTCTTCTGGTGTCGTATCCCTTGCTCTCTACAATAAGCATCAAAGGGACCAATGTACTCGCCGCCATTGTCTGACCAAATACATAGCAGTTTCTTACCTATCTCCTTTTCAATAGAGGCATGAAACTCTTTAAAAGTGGCCAGCACATGATCCTTGGTCTTTAAGGCATAGACCCGAACATTTCTATAATAATCATCAATAAACATTAACAAATAAGAAGCACCACCAATGTATTTTACCTTAATTGGACCGCAGACATCCGAGTGAATCAACTCGAGGAACACCGGCTTCTTCGAACTTGGGTGACTTTGAAAAGATACCCTATTCTGCTTTCCCGCTAAATAGTGTGTGGACTTCTCCAATGTTGTAAACTTTAGTCATGGAATCATATTTATGTTCACCAAGTAGCTCATCCCTTTCTCGCTGATATGGGTGAGCTGCCTGTGCCACAACTCGGTAGACGCATCGGTAGCTGCGTTCACCTCTTGTGCTCCATGTGCGCTCACTTCCATATAATATAGTCTGGACTTCTTGTTTCCTCTAGCAATCACCATCGAACCTCTAGAAATCTTCTACTTACAGTTTTCAAGAAAATTGAAGAAACCCTCATCATCTAAATCTTCTAACTGACCCCATGTTGAAACGGATATCATGGACATGACGGACATCTTTAAGAACAAGAATTGTACCTGTCTTTGTCCTTAAATGCACATCTCCCATGGTAACCGCTTTCGACACATCTCCGTTTTCCATCTTCAATACTCCACAGTCGCCTATTGTCTAAGTGGCAAATAGTGCCCTATTGTGAGATACGTGCGATGAAGCATCCAAGTCCAACAATCAAGAAATATTATCGCAGTCGAGGTTCATGACAACCTCGTCACCTATAATGATTACATCGCCTCCATGTGTCGAGGTTGCTGCTGTAGTATTCTCACTTTGCATTCCCTTGTCGCCCATCGTACCGACCCTTGGACTTCTCGCTGCTCTTGTCTCTGCCACCACTTGGACCCCTGCTTTTGCTCCTTCCGCGGCTCTCTGAAACTAGCACCTCTGAGTAGTGGGATGTGGATGGAGTATCCTGAGAACGTCTCTGCATCTCTTCATTCAGTATCCCGTTTTTGGCAAACGCCAGACTGACCACGCTTTCCGGAGCAGAAGCGATCATAGATACTCGTACGATATCCTACTAGTCTGGCAATGTAGTTCCTGAACCTCGTCGTCGAACTTGACTCCCATCGAGGATAGCTGGTTAACCATGCCCTGAAACTCACTCAAGTGATCCGTAAACCATCTCTGTACCGCAGACCCATCATCATCCGGATCAGGAACAATTTATTTACTTCGGTCTTCTTCGCATACAAAGATTTCAGCTTATCCTATAGTGTCCTCGCGTGCTCAATACTGGCAACGTGATTATACACGTTCTCGTCGAACTGTATTATGCACCCACACACCTATATATGCTCAAAATTTCAGTCCTCTTCGAATTTATCACTTGACCTCTCGGAAGCAAATACCTGCTTATGCAACATCCTAACAAATATCAATTCCCTCATATTGCTCCTGCAGTAATGATAGTTGGTACCGTTCAGGTTTACCATACGCACCGGCTTCGCGTCCATCTCTACTTTCTGGTTTGACTGTCAACTCCTGACACTTCTCTGAACACAAAGCTCTGATACTACTCTGTTGGGAACGATGCACGAAAAACGTGTTGGCCCAATGATTGTATCATGTTTTTGAATATGGTTAATCTGTTAAGTTTAGTATTTCATTATCATTAATCTTCATACTATCGCTATAGCATTTTTACTTATACTTATACCTTTGGTGATATGTGCCTATTGGTTTACATATTAGTGATATAAGCTTATCTATCTTAAATTTAATCGAATTGCCAAAATCAAAACTATGTTTTTGATTGTGCTCATTCAATTAATTTTAATCATTATGATATCACTAACATTTATGCTATCACCTTAGCACTAATGCTTAAACTCAGCATTGTCCTAATATGCATTAAACTTATCATACTTGCTACTATGTATATTGCTTTGTTCGTCTAACATGTACATGCAGAAAAGCAATAAGCAAGATCAATGCGGACATATGCGATGAAGAAATCATGGTGGGCCAAAGATGACGGATCCCACAAGATTTCTCTGAACCACCCGACGACATCTCCGGAGCCCCCGAAAGGTATTCAGTTTTCACAAACTGGATATCTTTGGACAGCTGCAGCTAAAGGAAAAAGCCAGCACCTATCAAAGGAAGAAGCCAAGCCATGCCATCATCATTTCAAGACTCTGAAGAAGCCTGCACCTGCTACATTATTTCTGGAGTCTGTAATGAGTCTTAGGAATAATTGTAAACACAAGAAATGGATGGCAAAAATCAAAAGCTAGGGTAAAAATTAGCCCAGGATTATTTTCGGATGAAAATCGGCATACCGACGGTATACCGGTTTATACAGACGGCATATCGATTTTTGTTCACAGGAAGTTTCTGTCTACAAAATCGGCATACCGACGGAATACCGATTCAGTAACGTTGAAAATCCAAGAGTCGGATTTCTAACATTTAATGATCCCAACGGCTATATTTCTAGCCGTTGTAATTTCAGACCTGTATTCCGATGGTATACCGGTTCGTACCGACGGTATACCGATCGCTGACTGAAAAGTTGCCTTTGAGCTCTTTTCAATGCTTTGGTTATAAATAGCCTTGAACCCCTTCATTCAAGGTTGATGCTTTGAGCCTAAAAATTTCTAAACCACCAAAGCCTATCCACAAACAACTCTACAAAGCTTTTATTTACCATCCACAAATTGTGTTAGAGTTATTGAGTTGAAAAGTAAGATCTTCATCGTGTTGTTGTATAAGGAGATCAAAACCTATTGTGAAAGGTTGAAGTTGGAGAGTCTTCGTATCCAAACTCTCGGTTGAAGTTGGAGAGTCTTCGTATCCAAACTCTCGGTTGAAGTTGGAGAGTCTTCGTATCCAAACTCTCGGTTGAAGTCGGAGAGACCTTCGGACTAAAGCTCTCGTGTAAGAAGTTGGCGAGTTCTTCGGATCCAAACTCGTGTGTAACTATTTACTCAAATAGTAGATTAAAGCAGGAGAGAGTTCCGGGACTGGATTGTCCCTTGGAAGGATACCAGGATATATCGTGTGTCGGTATTATTGTTGCTTCTTCTATTGCACTTATATTTTTAAATTGCCCATTAGCTTGTGCTAAGTGCTTGATTAGTTAGCTTGACCCTTTTCACCCCCTCTAGTGTTACGACCCACACCCGCCGTGAGGGTACGAGTACGTAACAGTGCCCAGCCTACGCCGCAGTGTCGGCGGTAGAACGCTGTTCTAGGTCATGAACTATAACTAGCTAACATGTAATACTCTCCAAAGGAGTCCAACACAGAGGTACAACTCAATCACAAACTAAGGTAGAATGTAGCACGAATGGAAATAGATAAGAACTCCTCAACTGAGGCACAACAGAAGAATACAAATCTCAACATCTATCAGTCTCAATATCTCTAAGAATATACAACTCAGGAAAATAAAGACAACCACTATACATGAAAATAGAAAAGACTAAGCTATCTATACTAAGCAAGGGTGCCATCCTCAGTAGCTGCCTGAACCTCCCCAGGGGCCCAGGTCGCGGGTGTCATCTAGGCAAGCTCCAAAGTAAGGGGTGCAGGGTTCCTCATCATCCTCTGTAAAATTTTCAACAAGTCCAGTCAGGACGGGAGCGAGCACAATACATCTCACGCAGATCATAACAGGTTAGAAAATATAAACGTGCAAGAGAGTACGATACATGAAACTGAAAGAAGATACATGATGTAAACAGGAAGAGAACTGTAATAGAAATATCTACTATAAGTAGAGAGCTACCAGTGACTAGTGATTTAGAGTACAAAGTCGACATGTGAACGGCTTGATTTACACATGGCTATACTAAAGAGGTGTACATGGCTATTCTACTTTGGAATTGTTCACATGACTATTTATACTCCCCCAAGCCCCAATCAATACACAAGGATCCAGACAGGTTATGGTACACACATGATTTTCACATGAAGCCCTTAGATGGGTATACATGAAGTATTCACGAGGCTCAGAGAACTGAGTGCACATGAATTCCACATGAAGGCCCACGAAGGGTGCACATGAAATATAGGTTATACATGAGATTCATGGGAAACACGACCGATCATGATAGCATATGAGAGTACACAAGCAAGCACGAATGAGCATGAAGCACATGATAAACATGGATAACAGGAGAGCGAGGAATACACGATGTACATGAAACACATGGCACAATGTATCCGATGCTCCCGAAGGGGATAACATCTCAAGCAAGGATCCATATAGTATCAATCCGTGATAAAGTCGTGACAGCATCAAATAAGGTAAACTAGAGCAGGAATATAATTCTAAGCAAGTTATGAAATGATCAGAGAATGTACTCGCCTGGTATCTGAATAGCTGTAAAAATGTACTGTCCGAGATGAGGTACCTGGCTCCTAGTTAGAGCAACACAAGTCACAACAAGTCTAAAATGATATAATGAAGTCCTAATATGCATTCTACATGATTCTAGGTCAATCTAGACCAAAGTCAACTCTTGGTCAACTTCAGTCAACTATACTAGTCAACTAGGTCTAAACAAGTCTAATCTAGACTCAACCAAGTCTAATCTTGCTAGCACTCACATACCATTACAATGCTATACAACATATCAACCTACAATTTACACATATATTTTATATACAAGCATCAACTTATTTATATATCTATATACCACATTATTCATGCCTATATTGTATTACTTATATTACATATCATACAAGCCTACCTTGCACACATACATTCATTCATATATACTCATACTTGCAATGTCCATTCATTCATGCCTATATTGTATCCTACAACTTGCATATTTACAACTTATATAGATACATATATATAGAGGGAGATAGAGAGGGGCTAAGTCAGTGTGTGCCCATGTTAGATAAATATGGAGATGGTAAAGTGGGTGTGAGTGTTAGTGAAGGGAAGTATGGCATTAGTGTGTGGCAAGGTGTGAGGGTGAGTGTCCAATAGATGTAGGCTAATGTGTGGCAAAGAGTGAAAATAGTGTCATATGTGAGAGAGAGGTGAGTGTGGTGTCAAAGGAGAACAAGTGTGCATGTAGGGAAGTCCAAAACTGGACTGTGAGTGAGCAAGGTACAGTGTACAGGAAAGGGAAGACAGTGTCAACCTAACATACTAATGTGTGTGCATGTGTTTACAAATGGTATGTTAAAACTGAGTTGAAAGGGGGAGGAAAACAGTGTACAAAAACAGTGTATAAAACAGTGTGTGATATAAATGGTGTCAAGTGAGTGAGCAGTGAAGAAAGTGGGAAGGAAAATCAGTGTAAAACAGTGGACAGCAGGGTGTGTGTGTGTAGGATGCTATATGACAGTAAGGTATACATTTAGAGTCAACAAACAGTGACAGGAAAAAAAACATGAATCAACATCCATTAAGCCTCAGTTTAGTTCAAAAAGAGGAACACCAGTACATGGTTTAGGCATAGGTAATCAGTTTGAAGAAAGGGATGGAAATCAAATTGCAACAGAGGGTAAGTATCAGCCAATACATGGCATATAATCACATTTAACTTATACTTCAAAGTCACATTTCAGGTTTTACATGAACACTTAAAACAGTTCACAAATCATGAAAGAAAAGAAACTGAAATCAGTTTCAGTTTTACCAATGCCAATCAATCGAAGACCCATTCTCTAATCAAAAACCAATTCTCAGGTTAAAGAGCAACCAATGCAATAATGAAGAAATCAAATCAGTTTCCTTTTACACCAATGCAAAACTGGAACAATATGGACTCTCAGTCCTTAGCATTCGAAAACCAAAATTGAATCCAAAACCCAACCAATTCACACCCAACTCAACACACAGGTAGAACACATATAGGTATACAACATAGGGATTTAAATCATGAATTTAACCGTTCTAATTAGGTTGAATCAATTGCCAAAACTAAGATTATAAAAACTGGAAACACAAATCTAAGATTTTGACAGTAGGTAAATTTCAGAAAATGGGTAAATGGGAAAATAGCTATTTAATCATGTTAATATTTACAGATATTGGTTGGTAAATGTTCTAGGGTGTGCACATGTGTCATAACATGTGTTCGTGTCCAACCACGGGGACACAAACATGTCCAATCGAATAAAACCCCCAAAATACACACAAACACAATCAGTGAAGTAGCCGTGTTTAGACGTGTCCAGTGTACGACACAGGACACTAGGTCCCTCGTGCTCGTGTCCAAGTGTCAAGGGTGTGTAGGGCTACGACGTGGACACCCTGAATTGGGTCCACGACACGCCGTGTCGTGTCACGGAGGCCGTATCAGTGGCAAAAACCAACTGATACGTACACAGGAAAAAGAATGCAAAGAGCTCGATTTCTCGGAGCTCGACGATCGAGAGGCCATGAGACTTGACACGTGGAGTGTCAGTCATGGCCCCAAGGTCCACGCCAAACGGCTCGAGTCGAGTCGCCGTGTCGTGTCCTGGGCGGATCTCGAGCAGCAGGGCAGGACACAAATATACTGTACTGCAACAACTGCTGTATTCGACCCAATGCCGACACCGACACGACCCGACACGACCCAAAACCTATCCTAGGTTCTAGAGGACACCTAGGGCTATCGAATGATGCAAAAATATGACAGGGTTGCTAAGGAGATGAGAGATTACCAGAAGCTTGAAGTTCGGAAAAAGTCTGGACTGTGCAACTGAGTTCTTCACTAGCAGTCACCAAAACTCAACCCAAACTGAACCTTAACAACAAGGAGAACATGAAGAACCAGTTAGGGATCCTCCAAGAAGAATTTGCTCTGAAAGGAAATCGAAATGGAGCAGAAAAGGCTTGGGAAAAACTTACCTCTTCAAAATATCACAAGGAATAAAGAAGAGGCTGTTCAAGGAATAAGAGAATACTTATAGGGGTTTGTTTTCTAGGGTTTTAGGCTGTCCAAAACCTAGGTTAAGTCACATCCAAGGGTGAGGGAAAATCCCTATCAAATCAAGGTCCAAGATGACACTAGGTTCTCTCCAACTAGGTTAGATCCAACTAACTAGATGTGAAATGGCTAACAAAATCATAAGCCATGACTAAACTAAACCATAAGCCAAGTCATGACTAAACCTAACCAATAATGACTAACCATGGCTAGTCTAGTCTCTAACTTGATCATGACTAACTAACCCTCTAGCCATGACTAAACCTGACTAACTAGACTAATCTAGGTTAGGTCCAAATCTAGGTTAGGGCTAACACTACACATGGCAATATTAAATAATAATAAATTTACACGAATTCAAACAAATCATACAAACTTAAATAAATCCTAAAATGACCAAAATACCTCTAGGCTAAAAATGTACTAAACAAAATCTCTACTCACATGGTTAGGCTCTAGGGCAGACAGTCACTACGGCTTCACTAGTTGCACACCAAATCACAAGTCATGATTTAAATAGTTTTAAAAATCACTAAAAATCATATTATTAAATTTAAAACCATAATTAAATAATTTAAATACAAAATTTCAAAATTACCCTCATTTCAAAAACTGGGTGTTACAATCCTACCCACCTTATAAAAATTTTGTCCTCGAAATTAAGATGGTAGCAGTCTCTCTAGGTCGAACACCCCACAATCAAAGTCTCAAACATACCGTCAGATAATCATATGCTTCTGTCCATAATCATGATACTCAGAATCTTCGTCATACTAGTGAGCAAGGCTACGATAATCACAAAGTCCTCGACTAAGGCACATACCTCTAGAATCATGGTATTTAAAATTTTCGTATTGCCGCATGCTTGGCAGCGAAAACCTTAAATTCCCACACCCGAGAAATACGTCCTAAATCTGACTATATGTCCTCACTATGCCAGCTAAACACGACTATCGAAGATTCTCAATTCCATAACCAAGGTGACCTAGCCCATATGATTAATCTCAGAAGGAATCAAACATAATCACAAGAACAACAAGACAGGATTGATAATCAACAAGGAACAGAAAGAATCGAAATTTCAAGGCAGTATAAGGGGCAATTGCATAATTTGAGTCAAAAGAATGGAACCTGCAACTAGATCTCTACTGGCCTGAACATCCTCGGCTGTCCTGGCGAAAGCTCGCCCTCGCTGGCCTCCTCTGGCCTGCTGCTGATGCTGCATATACCTCTGCCGTTGAGTCGGTAAAGGTAATCCCGTCTGCTGATCTACCGGAGCCCTAGCTCCTGCTTCCTGAACTGCCTGTCCCGATGACTCGGGACACTCTCTCAGACGATGATCGGATCCTCCGCAAAGCAAACATCTGCCCAACCTCTTCCGGCATTCGCCCCAACCATGCCCTGGCCTCTTACAGAAGGGACAAATAATAACTAGCTGCTGCTCCGTGGCCTGCTACTGAATCTGTGGCTGCTGTGTCTGCTGAAAGGGTACACGGTCCTGAAACTGTCGCTGCTGAAGGTAGACCCTCGGCTGCTGGTACTGCTGCTGAAACTACAGAGGTAGCATCTGCTGCGGATACTGCTACTGACTCTGCATTTGGGGCACCTGTTGCTGAATCTGTAGGTGGGGCCTCTTGGCTGGGCCCGCACTACCACTGGCTCCCTGAGTATCTAGCCTCCTCTTCTTCTTCAGTCCAAGATCGTCCTCCGCTGTCATGGCTCCTACTAGAATCTGCTCGAAAGTGGCGTCGCGGTCACTCTTGGTATATGACTTGATTTCCCTGATCAAACCTCTGCGGAACTTCCTCGCCTTCCCGACCTCAGTAAGATCCTCGATGAATCTGCTCAAACGGCTGAACTCTCCAGCATACTCCTCAACGGTCTGTTTTCCCTGAACCAAACTCTCGAACTGCACCTCCAGAGCACGGAGAGCTGTATCAGGAAAGAATTTCTCCTTGAATAGTTTCTTGAATGCTGCCCAAGTCTGACCGGTGGTACCAACCCTCGGGTCCGTCTGGTACCAGGTACGGGCCAAGTCCTGCATCTGACTGGCGGCTGCCTCGATCTGTAATCTTGCTGGTATCTGTGCCAATCGGAATATCTCCTCAATGTGCTCTATCCAATCATCAGCGTATGTGATGCCCTCTGTACCCTTGAAGTCTCGGGGTCCCATCTTCTTGAAGGAATGGATGTCTGGAGTCCTCGGTCGATACGGCTGCATCTGGCCTCCCTGTGGCTGAGCAGCCACTAGCTCTACTGTCGTTCTGACTAACTGATGAGTATCCTGCATGCTCTGTCGGATATCAGCAGACTGGCTTTGCTGTATCTGTCGCTGAGACTCCAAGAACTGCTGAAAAAGGGCAAACATCTGAGCCGCATCTACTGTCCCAGAAGGTAACTGCTGCTGGTACATATCTGGGATGACGGGGAAAGACCTCTGGACAGGTGGAGGTGCACTCCCAAAAGCTGTAGAAGCTCCTATGTGAGCAGAGATAGGGGGTACTGTGGTCCCAGCATCCACAATCGGGTGAGGGGTGGTAGGCCTCTCACCAGCGTCTGCCGAGCCAGAGCGATGCGATCGTGTCTCAATCACCATCCAGGAGACAGATCAAACAAGGAATCAATACTGAGATAGAAACGATAGTTCAAGGGAGGACAGTTATTCGAGGAAGTAAATTTTCAACAAGAATTTAGATGGCAGGAATCCAGTTAGAGTTTTTCCTAATGTGATTGAGTACCTCAAAATAATCCTATTCCTACTGCAGGCTTTAGTGGTACTCTAGTTCGAATACCACTACACAAACTCGACCTGCATGGGCCACCACTAAAAACGTGTCACAACCCGCACCCGCCGTGAGGGTACGAGTATGTAACAGCGCCCAGCCTACGCCGCAGTGTCGGCGGTAGAACGCTGTTCTTGGTCATGAACTATAACTAGCTAACATGTAATACTCTCCAAAGGAGTCCAACATAGAGGTACAACTCAATCACAAACTAAGGTAGAATGTAGCACGAATGGAAATAGATAAGAACTCCTCAACTGAGGCACAACAGAAGAATACAAATCTCAACATCTATCAGTCTCAATATCTCTAAGAATATACAACTCAGGAAAATAAAGACAACCACTATACATGAAAATAGAAAAGACTAAGCTATCTATACTAAGCAAGGGTGCCATCCTCAGTAGCTGCCTGAACCTCCCCAGGGGCCCAGGTCGCGGGTGTCATCTAGGCAAGCTCCAAAGTAAGGGGTGCAGGGTTCCTCATCATCCTCTGTAAAATTTTAACAAGTCCAGTCAGGACGGGAGCGAGCACAATACATCTCACGCAGATCATAACAGGTTAGAAAATATAAATGTGCAAGAGAGTACGATACATGAAACTGAAAGAAGATACATGATATAAACAGGAAGAGAACTGTAATAGAAATATCTACTATAAGTAGAGAGCTACCAGTGACTAGTGATTTAGAGTACAAAGTCGATATGTGAACGGCTTGATTTACACATGGCTATACTAAAGAGGTGTACATGGCTATTCTACTTTGGAATTGTTCACATGACTATTTATACTCCCCCAAGCCCCAATCAATACACAAGGATCCAGACATGTTATGGTACGCACATAATTTTCACATGAAGCCCATAGATGGGTATACATGAAGTATTCACGAGGCTCAGAGAACTGAGTGCACATGAATTCCACACGAAGGCCCACGAAGGGTGTACATGAAATATAGGTTATATATGAGATTCATGGGAAACACGACCGATCATGATTGCACATAAGAGTACACAAACAAGCACGAACGAGCATGAAGAACATGATAAACATGGATAACAGAAGAGCGAGGAATACACGATGTACATGAAATACATGGCACAATGTATCCGATGCTCCCGAGGGGGATAACATCTCAAGCAAGGATCCATATAGTATCAATCCGTGATAAAGTCGTGACATCATCAAATAAGGTAAACTAGAGCAGGAATATAATTCTAAGCAAGTTATGAAATGATCAGAGAATATACTCGCCTGGTATCTGAATAGCTGTAAAAATGTACTGTCCGAGATGAGGTACCTGGCTCCTAGTTAGAGCAACACAAGTCACAACAAGTCTAAAATAATATAATGAAGTCCTAATATGCATTCTACATGATTCTAGGTCAATCTCGACCAAAGTCAACTCTTGGTCAACTTCAGTCAACTATACTAGTCAACTAGGTCTAAACAAGTCTAATATAGACTCAACCAAGTCTAATCTTGCTAGCACTCACATACCATTACAATGCTATACAACATATCAACCTATAATTTACACATATATTTTATATACAAGCATCAACTTATTTATATATCTATATACCACATTATTCATGCCTATATTGTATTACTTATATTACATATCATACAAGCCTACCTTGCACACATACATTCATTCATATATACTCATACTTGCAATGTCCATTCATTCATGCCTATATTGTATCCTATAACTTGCATATTTACAACTTACATAGATACATATATATAGAGGGAGATAGAGAGGGGCTAAGTGAGTGTGTGCCCATGTTAGATAAATGTGGAGATGGTAAAGTGGGTGTGAGTGTTAGTGAAGTGAAGCATGGCATTAGTGTGTGGCAAGGTGTGAGGGTGAGTGTCCAATAGATGTAGGCTAATGTGTGGCAAAGAGTGAAAATAGTGTCATATGTGAGAGAGAGGTGAGTGTGGTGTCAAAGGAGAACAAGTGTGCATGAAGGGAAGTCCAAAACTGGACTGTGAGTGAGCAAGGTACAGTGTACAGGAAAGGGAAGACAGTGTCAACCTAACATACTAATGTGTGTGCATGTGTTTACAAATGGTATGTTAAAACTGAGTTGAAAGGGGGAGGAAAACAGTGTACAAAAACAGTGTATAAAACAGTGTGTGATATGAATGGTGTCAAGTGAGTGAGCAGTGAAGAAAGTGGAAAGGAAAATCAGTGTAAAACAGTGGACAGCAGGGTGTGTGTGTGTAGGATGCTATATGACAGTAAGGTAAGCATTTAGAGTCAACAAACAGTGACAGGAAAAAAAACATGAATCAACATCCATTAAGCCTCAGTTTAGTTCAAAAAGAGGAACACCAGTACATGGTTTAGGCATAGGTAATCAGTTTGAAGAAAGGGATGGAAATCAAATTGCAACAGAGGGTAAGTATCAGCCAATACATGGCATATAATCACATTTAACTTATACTTCAAAGTCACATTTCAGGTTTTACATGAACACTTAAAACAGTTCACAAATCATGAAAGAAAAGAAACTGAAATCAGTTTCAGTTTTACCAATGCCAATCAATCGAAGACCCATTCTCTAATCAAAAACCAATTCTCAGGTTAAAGAGCAACCAATGCAATAATGAAGAAATCAAATCAGTTTCCTTTTACACCAATGCAAAACTGGAACAATATGGACTCTCAGTCCTTAGCATTCGAAAACCAAAATTGAATCCAAAACCCAACCAATTCACACCCAACTCAACACACAGGTAGAACTCATATAGGTATACAACATAGGGATTTAAATCATGAATTTAACCGTTCTAATTAGGTTGAATCAATTGCCAAAACTCAGATTATAAAAACTGGAAACACAAATCTAAGATTTTGACAGTAGGTAAATTTCAGAAAATGGGTAAATGGGAAAATAGCTATTTAATCATGTTAATATTTACAGATATTGGTTGGTAAATGTTCTAGGGTGTGCACATGTGTCATAACATGTGTTCGTGTCCAACCACGGGGACACAAACATGTCCAATCGAATAAAACCCCCAAAATACACACAAACACAATCAGTGAAGTAGCCGTGTTTAGACGTGTCCAGTGTACGACATAGGACACTAGGTCCCTCGTGCTCGTGTCCAAGTGTCAAGGGTGTGTAGGGCTACGACGTGGACACCCTGAATTGGGTCCACGACACGCCGTGTCGTGTCACGGAGGCCGTATCAGTGGCAAAAACCAACTGATACGTACACAGGAAAAAGAATGCAAAGAGCTCGATTTCTCGGAGCTCGACGATCGAGAGGCCATGAGACTTGACACGTGGAGTGTCAGTCATGGCCCCAAGGTCCACGCCAAACGGCTCGAGTCGAGTCGCCGTGTCGTGTCCTGGGCGGATCTCGAGCAGCAGGACAGGACACAAATATACTGTACTGCAACTACTGCTGTATTCGACCCAATACCGACACCGACACGACCCGACACGACCCAAAACCTATCCTAGGTTCTAGAGGACACATAGGGCTATCGAATGATGCAAAAATATGACGGGGTTGCTAAGGAGATGAGAGATTACCAGAAGCTTGAAGTTCGGAAAAAGTCTGGACTGTGTAACTGAGTTCTTCACTAGCAGTCACCAAAACTCAACCCAAACTGAACCTTAACAACAAGGAGAACATGGAGAACCAGTTAGGGATCCTCCAAGAAGAATTTGCTCTAAAAGGAAATCGAAATGGAGCAGGAAAGGCTTGGGAAAAACTGACCTCTTCAAAATATCACAAGGAATAAAGAAGAGGCTGTTCAAGGAATAAGAGAATACTTATAGGGGTTTGTTTTCTAGGGTTTTAGGCTGTCCAAAACCTAGGTTAAGTCACATCCAAGGGTGAGGGAAAATCCCTATCAAATCAAGGTCCAAGATGACACTAGGTTCTCTCCAACTAGGTTAGATCCAACTAACTAGATGTGAAATGGCTAACAAAATCATAAGCCATGACTAAACTAAACCATAAGCCAAGTCATGACTAAACCTAACCAATAATGACTAACCATGGCTAGTCTAGTCTCTAACTTGATCATGACTAACTAACCCTCTAGCCATGACTAAACCTGACTAACTAGACTAATCTAGGTTAGGTCCAAATCTAGGTTAGGGCTAACACTACACATGGCAATATTAAATAATAATAAATTCACACGAATTCAAACAAATCATACAAACTTAAATAAATCCTAAAATGACCAAAATACCCTCTAGGCTAAAAATGTACTAAACAAAATCTCTACTCACATGGTTAGGCTCTAGGGCAGACTGTCACTACGGCTTCACTAGTTGCACACCAAATCACAAGTCATGATTTAAATAGTTTTAAAAATCACTAAAAATTATATTATTAAATTTAAAACCATAATTAAATAATTTAAATACAAAATTTCAAAATTACCCTCATTTCAAAAACTGGGTGTTACATCTAGGCTTACTACAAAATGTTCCCCAAACTAGAGAGCCCTGCGAGAGAACCGGAGAAAAGCACACAAACCAAAAATGCCAAACACAAATCGCAGACAGAAATTTTTACGTAAAAAATTCAGATGGAAAAGAACCACAGGACAATCGGAGTCAAACCCTGAAGAACCTCCACTAATGGAATAAAGAGAATACACCATCTACAAGCTCCTTCCGATCCAAACGGATAACTACAACTCATTTGAAAGAAAAAAAAATTTAATTGTAGACTCCGAAGAACCAGAGATGTCAAAAAATTATTCGAAGCGATCTCTCCTTCACAATAGTCTTCAATCCTTTCTCTTAAAAATTGTAAAGGACTCTTGCTTGTTTTTTGAGATATATTTTAGGGTAAGAAAACACCTAGTATATATAGCCTCAAACCCACAACTAATTGATGTATTCTACTATATGTAGGAATACTCAATTTAAACTATTGATGTATTCCTATTATATATAGGAATGCCCAATCCAACTCTATTGAGATATTCCTACTATATATGGAAATACTCAATCCAAATCCATTAGAATATTTCTATTATATATAGAAATACCCAATCCGACACCGGGGTATTTTTTACATAGGTTGGGAATCCCACCCACTCCAACATATACTTGGTTTTCTCTTATGTTGCTTGGTTTTTTTGTTCTCTTAACTAGTTTTGTATAGCCTTGGTACATATGGTAGTTTGTTAACTTTTTTTTTTACTTTTATTTGTAGGTTCCTCAAATGAGTTTTGAACTAATTTTACAAATGATGAGACGTGTCGCTTAATGAGAAATCATTTTGGGTTCATTGTGGTAGATGATACTTAATGATGTAAAATATTTTAAATTTTATTTTGTAAATGATGGAGTGGTTGCTTAATGATGTAAAACATTTTGTGTTTATTTTTTTAATGATGGGAAAGACTATAAATGTGTAAGATGCTTTGAGTTCATTTTGTAAACAATGAGATATGACCTTCATTGATGTTTTATAAAAACTTTTTTGTTAATGCACTTTAGATACTACAATATGTATTTAAACTTAAATAGTTATATATGTTTTCTGTTATATATCAATAGTTTTAATTGTATGTTTTATATGCAGAACACGGTATCAATAATTTCATAATAATTGAAACAATTGTTATAAGTTTTTTGGACAGATCTGTAACTGTCCTAAAAGTCAACTATATTCTTTTGAGACTCCTGTCAACCCGTTCCTAAATTATTAGGACAGTTTAAATCCAAATACCTACTTTTTGGGATGAAATAATAAACTGTCATACAAAAATATAAGTTTGTAACCTTTTGAGACAGTTGGTTTAACCGTCCTTTAACAACAATTAACACGACAAAATCCGTTCCTAAGTATTTGCCTTGCCACCCTAATAACATTGTTTAAATCCATCCCAACTATCGTCCCGAATAATATCTAGAACGATATAGACCTCTTTTTAAAACGATTTTTGGTTGTCCCAAAAGGCCAATTTTTTGTAGTAACGAGCTCGCCATTTATCACTACAAACTGCAGAGTGTCATACTGAATAATTTTTCCAACTAAAGAGCTCTCTTTTTATGATATTGTTTACTGACTTTGAGTCATACCTACTTGTAATCTTGTCTAAATTTAATAATTCCTTTCCTAGGTAATAATACTCTATAATGCAATTGAAAAGATGGTATCAATTTGAAGAGGAGTTACAAGGGACAAAGATGGGGTAACATTTTGGAGAAATCTTCAAATTCAAACTTTATTTTTTCCGCGTAGCTCATCTTTGGTAGGAAATAATGATGCCTTGTTCTCATTGCTAGGGTTTGTTACAATATTTATAGTGTCTACATTTGGGCTTATGGGTATGGGCCATATTTATATTACAAATATAATCTAACACCCCTCTCAAGTTGGAGCATGCAAGTCACAAATGCCCAACTTGGGAAGGAAAGAATCAACCACTTGCTTTCCAAGGGACTTGGTGAAGATGTCAGCCAGTTGAGAAGAAGTAGGAACATGCGAGGCTATTACGGTGCCATCTCGAATAGCATCGTGAACAAAATACAAATCCACCTCAATATGCTTACTGCGCTCATGAAATACCGGGTTCTGAGCCAGGTGCAGGGCTGACTGACTGTCACAATACACCGATATAGAAGACTCTTGGCGAACGCCCAAACACACCAATAACTCCTTCAACCATTTCAACTCACAAACAAGCACAGCAAGAGATCGGTATTCAGCTTCAGCGGAAGATCGGGAAACAGTTGATTGCTTCTTGGTCTTCCAAGAAATAGGAGACCCCCCCAGAAACACCAACCAACCTGTAACAGAACGACGAGTCAAGGGACAACTTGCCCAGTCGGAATCACACCAACCAGAAAGACGGAGATCACAATCAGCTTTCAAAAGAATACCCTGTCCAGGTGCATTTTTGAGATATCTGACAACTCTCAAAGCAGCATGCCAATGATCGTGTCGAGGCTCCTGTAAGAATTGAGACAAGATATACACAGCATAGGCCAAGTCAGGGCGAGTAAATGATAGATAAATCAACCTCCCAACCAGTCTCCGATAAGTCTCTGCATCCGCCATCTTTGGACTAGTCGATTCTGCCAGCTTGTGATTGGGCTCCATGGAAAAACCAGCAGGGCGAGACCCCATCAAACCACATTCTGAAATGATGTCCAAAGCATACTTCCTTTGACACAAGGAAATTCCTTCCGCACTTCGAGCCACCTCTATGCCAAGAAAGTACTTCAACACACCAAGGTCCTTCATGTGAAAGTAAGAACTAAGGTACTTTTTGAAAGCATCTAAAGCACCTGTGTCATTACCAGACACAATCATATTATCCACATAGATCAAAACATGCAACTCTACCTTCCACTTAAAACAAGAGAAAATAGAATAATCGGAATGTGATTGAATAAATCCATAGGATATCAGAGAAGCAGTAAGCTTAGCGAACCAACAATGTGGTGCCACTTTTAATCCATATAGAGACTTACGCAGGCGACACACTTTGTTGGGTTCACTATGCGAAAAACCTGATGGCAACTTCATATATACTTCTTCTGTCAGGTCTCCATGAAGAAAAGCATTGTGCACATCCATCTGGTACAAAGTCCGGCCTTTCACAGCTGCAACAGCCAAGAACGCCCGAACTGTAGGCATCTTAGATACCGGGGCAAATGTTTCTGAATAGTCGATCCCCTCAACCTGATGATTACCGAACACAACCAGCCGTGCCTTTAAGCGCTCAACACTGCAGTCGGATTTGTACTTTATTTTGTACACCCATCTACTTCCCAATGCTTTCTCCCAGGAGGCAAATCGACAAGACTCCATGTCCCATTATCTTCTAGAGCCTGTATTTCAGTTTGCATAGCTGTGTGCTAGCCTGAATCTCGCGAGCCTGGCGATATGAAGTATGCTCAACACCGGCAGTGATAGCTGCAAAAAAATCTCTGTGTCCAGCAGTAAATATGTTATAACTTAGAAATTATGTTAGAGGATAAGAAGTACCTGAGAAAGTGACGGGAACAGATGAACTGTGGTGAAGGGGGGACTTTTACTTCGAACAATATTTGTCACAAAATCCTGTAATCGCACTGGCTGTAATTTCTTTCTCATTCTTCTTCCCAATACTACCTCATCGGCACCTCTGGCAAAACTGTATTCCCTGTATCATTAGTAGTATCCGCATCACCCCCAGCGGACTCTCCTGTCAATATTTCTACATCTACCTGTGCATCCTTGCCACTCGGTGCCAAGCCACCAACAACCACTCCGGTTTCAGCAACCGTAGCCGGCACCATCCCAAAAGCCTCTATATCGTCTTCCGGCACCTCAACAGATGTATGGCGTGTCGCAGAAGACATCTCGCTAGCAGAGCCACACCCAGGAAATTCTTTTTCATAAAAAGTAACATCACGGGACACAAAAAATTCACCAGTCTCCAAATCATACAGTTTTCATCCTTTTTTATCAAGTGGATACCCAACAAAAATACATTTTTTGCTCCTGCTAGCAAATTTATCATGTCGGGATTTAAAATCATACGCATAGCACAGACAACCAAAAATACGTAGATGATCATACGAAGGAGCCGAACCATATAAAACTTCATAAGGAAACCTAAAATACAGGATACTAGAAGGGGTCCTATTTATCAAATAACATGCACCCAGAACACATTTCTCCAAAAAATCCACAGAAAGAGAACCCTGAAAGCGCAAAGCCCTGGCGACATTTAAAATATGTCGATATTTTCTTTCCACCCTTCCATTCTGTTGAGGTGTCCCAACACAAGATGTTTGGAACAATATACCTTGAGATGAAAAATAATCTCGTAAATAATTAAATTCAGAGCCATTGTCACTCCGCACTCGACGTATATCAGTCCCAAACTGACGCTTCACCATAGCAATGAATTCAAGAAACGCAGAATAAACAGCACACTTATTTGTCAATAAAACAACCCAAACAGCTCTAGAAAAATTATCCACCAAAGTCAAAAAATACCGTGCCCCATTAGATGACGGAACACGATATGGTCCCCACAGATTACAATGTATGAGTTCAAAGCATTTCAAAGCACGACTACTACTATCAGAAAAGGCATCAAGAGTCTGTTTAGCTTGATGACAAATATCACAAGCCTTATGAGAAAATACACTACTACCAGAAAGAAAAGGTAAAGTCTGCATTACTTTATCTGAAGGATGCCCCAGTATACTATGTCAAACCTCGGAATTACTCTCTTTGCATGCCAGGATCACCGAAGCCAAAGAAGCTGGAACCTCCCCCAAGAAGTAAAGTCCACCCCGTTGTTTACCTGCTCCAATCACCATCCTCGTACTTCGGTCTTGAACAAAACACAAATCAGGAGTAAATAACATATCATAATTTTTGGCACCAATCAATTGGGAGACATAGATCAAATTGTAAGTCAATGTCGGAACATAAAAAACATCCGTCAACACCAACGAAGCAGTCAAAAATACTTTTCCTCTCAGAACAACCTCAATAGTGCTCCCATCAGGCAAAATTACAGGATGGACAGGGCCCTCAAAGAAATTAACTAAACAGTCACGAGAGCCTGTTGCATGAAGAGTAGCCCCAGTATCGAATATCCAAGGGACAGAAGAATTCTTACCTATCAGACGATCAGAGTTTGAAGAACCAGGATTGGAAGAACTGTCGTTACCCAACAAGCTCATTAGTTTCTGCCATTGTTCACCTGAGAGTGGTGAAGGATACCCTCCATGCATCATATCCGCCGAACTCCCAGCAAGACCAGCAGGGACACCATGACCAGCAGTGACGACATGATGAACCACCCCTGCTCTGCCAACACCACGTCCCCCATCTCGTCTCTGCGGTGGTGCCGGGCCTCTGCCACCACCAGCACCACGTCCGCTCTCACGCCAAGGACGAGTTTTCCACCACTCAGGATAGCCAATCTTGGCAAAGCAAGTGGCAACATCATGACCTATTTTCTTACAATGAGTACAAAATATACCTGATTTGTCTCTGGAATCTGAGGTTCTACTATTAGAAGTAGTATAAATATGAGGTAAAGTCTTGATAACCAGCGCCATCTCCTCCTCAGTAGCGGATTGGACCTGATATTTATGCATATCCTCCTCCTCACGGACTGCCTGGTATGTCCGATCTAAACTTGGCTGAGGATCTTGAGCCAGAAGATTAGATCGGGTATGACCATAAAACTCAGCATTCAATCCATACATAAAGTCCTGAAAGTGGTCTTCATCCCTCATAGCCTGTAGCTTTGCAACAAGTTTACCACAGGTACAAGAAGGCAATGGGAAATAAGCAGCTTGTTCATCCCACAAAGACTGCAAATTTCCAAAGTAGGTTTCCACAGACATCGAAGCCGTTTGTTTACACTCAGCCAAAGCCACCTTAATTTGTTGCTTCCGAGTGCCATTGCTAACAACAAATCTTTTTTCCAACAAGTTCCACAATGGATAAACCTCCTCAAAGTACGGCAAAGATTTCTTCAGAGACGGATCAATGGTATTAAGAACCCATTGAACCAATAGCGCTTGCACGCATCTCCAATCAAGCAATTTACTAGCATCATTAACAGGTTTGACTTCAGTACCTTCCAGAAAAGTGATCTTTCGTCTAGAGATCAGGGAGAGACGTATCGACCGAGACCACTTAGCATAGTTCGGTCCACGGAAAACAAAAGGAGTAATGATATTTCCTGGTTGATCAGCAGAACTCAGAAAATATGGATCCTTCGGATTAGGATAATTTGGGTTGTGTGCACCGCCACCGCCAGTCGCGACGGAGTAGCTGGACGTAACATCATCTGCCATCGCGGATGTCGGGGGTACAAAATTTTGTACAACTCCGACGAATCGGCCGCTGGTGGACGGGGTCGGCGACGAATCGGCCGCGATCAGGGGCACCGGATCTGGCGCATAGGGGTCAGCTTACGAGAGTGGCACGGATGTCGGGTGTACAAAATTTTGTACAACTCTGACGAACCGGCCGCTGGTGGGCGGGGTCGGCAGCGAATCGGCCGCGATCAGCGATGCCGGATCTGGTGCTTAGAGGTCAGCTTACGGGAGCGGTCGATTTCTTCCACGAAACCCACAACAAAAGAATAGAAGAAAGAGATTTTTTATTTTTTTTATTTTTTTGAGCAACAGCAGTTCGTCAAAAGGAAAGTTTGAAGTTGAGGTCGAACCACACGGTCGCTGAACTCCCAAAGTAGTAGTACCACCCTATCAGAGATGGCTGAACGTCTGCTGCAAACTTTTGTTTGGACCAAAAGTAGGTTTCCAAAGTAGGCGGCTGACAGTATTGGTGATGTTTGCAAAGTAGGTTTCCAAAGTAGGCGGTTGCAAATATTTGTTTGCTAAGGTAGATGAAGATGCTTGGCGGGAGGAAGGAGAGCGGATGGGCACCCTCTAGTCGGCTCTGGATCGGTCTGACTGCTGGCGCGTACGGCGCGGTCGACACGTGCGCGGTCGGCGCGATCGGCGCGGGCGCAGTCGGCGCGGGAGCAGGCTAGGGTTTTTCGAAAGATGCGGCTAGGATTTTTTGGAGGCTCTGATACCATGTAGGAAATAATGATGCCTTGTTCTCATTGCTAGAATTTGTTACAATATTTATAGTGTTTACATTTGGGCTTATGGGTATGGGCCATATTTATATTACAAATATAATCTAACATCTTTTCCTCCAAGTCTTTGAATTATATAATCAAAATAATTCAATTTCATATTTGGGAAACTAGCCATTTATTTTATTAGAAAAGGTGGGCCCTAGCTTATGTAAAACTCATTCTCTAGTTATCAATATCCACTTTTTTTTAGAGCAATGCATAATACGTGGGGATATAGTTGAGAGTCCTTTTTGTTATAGTGATTGTATAGTCCATTTTAGTTCCACACCGGTTGGATATGGTTGTACAAGGAAAACTCTCATCCTCGTATGTATTTCTACTTCTTTAATGCGGCTCGAAAATGGCTCAAATACCTCCGTCTAAGACATATGCCTACCCCCATTAATTAATAACAATAAAATTAAAATATATTAATGACCGGGTATATACCCCCTCATATAGTTAAAATAAATATAAATCATTTAAAATTCTTCTAACTACTTGAACATATAACAAATTATAAAATATATTCCATATTAAAATTATATTTAAACTAACTTACGGGACAAACTTTCGGTATGAGAAAATACATGTATCTATTCTTTCTCTCTAAAGAAATTAAATATTTCCTTTTAAAAACAAACCTATCTCAATCTTAAAATAAGTCTATTATTGTTTAAATAGCGAGAGATTTATATATTTATTTAAAAAAAAATAGAGATAGATACGTTCATTTATATATTTTTTTTAAATAGATAGCTTTTTAAAAATATAATATACCTTTAGAAGTAAATATACCTTTAAAAACTATATTTAAAATTATTAATATTAATTTTAATGTTAATATTAATATTAATATTAACATTAATGTTAATTTCAATAAAAGTTTTGATGTTAATTTTTCGGTTTTAATGTTATTGTTTATGCTAATATTAGTTTTAATGTATATTTTATTTTTATCATTACTTTTAATGTTCATTTTAGTATAAATTTTATTTTTAATATTAATTTAGTTTTATCTTTAAAATTAAAAATAAACATTAAAATTAAATTTAACACTAAAATTAAAATTAATGTTAATATTAACAATAAAATTTATTTTAACATTAACATTAAAAATCTAATTAAGACTAAGATTAAGATTAAAACTAAAACAAAATTTGAATTTAAATTGAAATTGAAATTTATTTTAATTTTAACTAAAATTTATTTTAAATTTTAATTTAATTTAATTTAGATTTAAATTAAATTGATTCTTATATGTAAATTAAATTTAACATTAGCATTAACATTTAAACTAACATTAATGTTAAAACTAAAATTAAAATTACTGTCAACCTTGATACTAACATTAAAATTAATTTAAATATAATTTTTAAAAGTATATTTATTTCTAAAGATAGATTATTTTAAAAAAATCTATCTCTATACAAAATAATTCATCTCTCTCTATTTAAAAAAATAAATAAATCTCTCTCTATTTAAAAATAAATAGAGTTATGTTTGTTTTTAAAAGGAGGGATTTAATTTTTTTAAAGAGTAAAAATTTAGAAGAGAAACATACGTGTACTTTGACGACAGGATATTTTGAGTTTTTTTTTTCTCTCTGTAAGAAATTGCTCTATCCCGTAAACTTGTCCTTAAACTTTAGTCTCTCTCTCTCTCTCTCTCTCCATATATATATATATATATATATATATATATATATATATATATATATATATATATATATATATATATATATATATATACACACTTTTTTTTAATATCAGTTCCTAATTAAATATATCCAAATCAAAGTAAAACTATTTAATATAATTTAAATTCTTATCTATTTTTTCAACAATATCATATATTTTTTTGTACATGCAACACACATGAATGTAACTAGTATATATCCTATACCTTCTTCATAAAATCCTAATCGCCATCCTACTCTCGCCGACCTTAATCTCCAATCTATCTCCTTCTATCCCTAAAATCCTTTTCCACCTCAACCATCACCCCCCTCCCCCCAATGCAATAATTGATATTTAAGTGACTATGTGATGCCTTTGAAAAGGCTTTTGATGGTTTAGTTTTTTTTATTATTTTTTATTATTATCATTATTATGAACTATCCCGAATATTGTTAAATTTCTATTATTATTTGTCTATAACATCGGTTTTATTTTTTAGTTTGGAACATTTTTAGTTTATTAGTATTTTATTTTGAGATATATTATTTTGGATATATTATTTTGTTTATTGTTTTACTTCTTGAAATTTGTGTTCGTAAGCTGTATCATCGTTGATGTAAAAAAAATATGATCATTAAGCTTCTAGGACTCTAGTTTTAGAGTTTGCCTTGTGTCTCAGAATCTAAAGTTCGACACTAATGGTATTGCTCTCTTTTTCAATCATTTGTACATGTAGTTTCCAGCAAGCTCATCTGGCTTTGAACCTTAGTTTGATGAACATCCATTGGAAAGAGGAGGTACGTTTTGATATTTGAAAAATGGCATAAACTATAAACATATGAGAATCTAGTATAAATTGGTATCTACAGATCAAAAACTAATAAAAGTAACCATCTAATACAACCATTTGATTAATTCTATAAACACTACAAACGTAAACTATTCTTTTCTTACAAACTTTAAACCATAAAGGAAAAAAAAAGACTCCTTAAAAAGATCTAAAACTAGTTGGGATTTGTATATAACTCTTTAGGTAGGAGAGGTGGAACCACGTATGGGCTGGGTGGGGTCCAGTCTTGCAATTTTTCTTTTTCATATATTTTTTATTTTATATATGATTCGGCATACATTTAATCTATCCAGCACATCTGAGCTCGAATTTTTTACTTTACCTTTGACGAGTAAAGAAGATAAAGGAGAATGTCACACGAGTAAGGTATGTGATCGAAGGAGACCTAAAAGGTGGAGATGGTAGTGGGTTAAAGAGACATCGTGAGTCTGAGCCACGTAGAATTTGGAGGAGACATTGGTAAGTTAGAGAGGTTGTCGAAGCTGGCCAGAACATGAAACGAGGC